>JBBDGP010005775.1:0-61987 GCA_037952835.1 Lithobates septentrionalis | reverse complement strand
GTCCCAGCGGAGCCCCCCCTTACATCAGATGTCCCAGCGGAGCCCCCCCTTACATCAGATGTCCCAGCAGAGCCCCTCTTTACATCAGATGTCCCAGCGGAGCCCCCCCTTACATCAGATGTCCCAGCAGAGCCCCCCCTTACATCAGGCGTCCCAGCAGAGCCCCCCCTTACATCAGATGTCCCAGCAGAGCCCCTCTTTACATCAGATGTCCCAGCGGAGCCCCCCCTTACATCAGATGTCCCAGCAGAGCCCCCCCTTACATCAGGCGTCCCAGCAGAGCCCCCCCTTACATCAGATGTCCCAGCGGAGCCCCCCCTTACATCAGATGTCCCAGCAGAGCCCCTCTTTACATCAGATGTCCCAGCGGAGCCCCTCTTTACATCAGATGTCCCAGCGGAGCCCCCCCTTACATCAGATGTCCCAGCGGAGCCCCCCCTTACATCAGGCCTCCCAGCGGAGCCCCCCCTTACATCAGGCGTCCCAGCAGAGTCCCCCCTTACATCAGGTGTCCCAGCAGAGTCCCCCCTTACATCAGGTGTCCCAGCAGAGTCCCCCCTTACATCAGGTGTCCCAGCGGAGCCCCCCCTTACATCAGGTGTCCCAGCGGAGCCCCCCCTTACATCAGGTGTCCCAGCGGAGCCCCCCCTTACATCAGGCGTCCAGCGGAGCCCCCCTTACATCAGGCGTCCCAGCGGAGCCCCCCTTACATCAGGTGTCCCAGCAGAGCCCCCCCTTACATCAGGTGTCCCAGCAGAGCCCCCCTTACATCAGATGTCCCAGCGGAGCCCCCCCTTACATCAGGCCTCCCAGCAGAGCCCCCCTTACATCAGGTGTCCCAGCAGAGTCCCCCCTTACATCAGGTGTCCCAGCAGAGTCCCCCCTTACATCAGGTGTCCCAGCAGAGTCCCCCCTTACATCAGGTGTCCCAGCAGAGTCCCCCCTTACATCAGGTGTCCCAGCAGAGTCCCCCCTTACATCAGGTGTCCCAGCAGAGTCCCCCCTTACATCAGGTGTCCCAGCAGAGTCCCCCCTTACATCAGGTGTCCCAGCAGAGTCCCCCCTTACATCAGGTGTCCCAGCAGAGTCCCCCCTTACATCAGGTGTCCCAGCGGAGTCCCCCCTTACATCAGGTGTCCCAGCGGAGTCCCCCCTTACATCAGGTGTCCCAGCGGAGTCCCCCCTTACATCAGGTGTCCCAGCGGAGTCCCCCCTTACATCAGGTGTCCCAGCGGAGCCCCCCCTTACATCAGGCCTCCCAGCAGAGCCCCCCTTACATCAGGTGTCCCAGCAGAGTCCCCCCTTACATCAGGTGTCCCAGCAGAGCCCCCCCTTACATCAGATGTCCCAGCAGAGCCCCTCTTTACATCAGATGTCCCAGCGGAGCCCCCCCTTACATCAGGTGTATTATGGAGAGAGCTGTGATTGGCTGGCTGTGTACCATGTGATAGCATCCTGACCAATCATACTCAATGATTGGTTAGAAATGGAAGGCAGAACTCAGATTGTACCCCTCCTCCCACCCTCCCTCTCCCCCCTTCTCCCCCTTCCTGCCCCTCCCCCTTCTCCTCATCTATAGAGTCTCATTCTCTGTAATTTACATACATTGTTCTCCTGTCATGGTAGGTGTGAGGTGAGAAGAAGGATGGCAGATTGTGTCTTCCCCTGTCCTTCTTCTTCTTCCTGATCAACATGGAGGACAAACTCCTCTTCCTCAACTCTCTGGGTGAGTGCTTACACCGGGGGAGGGGATATATATATGTATAGTAGAGAGATATTTATATATACACACAGTATAGTAGAAAGAGATAGTATAATATATATATATATATATATATATATATATATATATATATATATATATATATATATATATATATATATATATATATATATATATACACAATAGATGGAAATATACAGTACCTTGAAAAAGTATTCATACCCCTTGAAATTCTCTACATTTTGTTACAACCAGAAACATAAATGTATTTTATTGGGATTTTATGTGATAGACCAACACAAAGTGTCACATAATTGTGAAGTGGAAGGAAAATGATACAAATAAATATGTGATAGGTGTGTGTGTGTGTGTGTGGGGGGGGGGGGCATTTGTATTCAGCCCCCTTTAGTCTGATACCCCCAACTAAAATCTAGAGGAACCAATTGCCTTCAGAAGTCACCTGATTAGTAAATAGAATCCACCTGTGTGTCATTTAATCTCAGTATAAATACATCTGTTCTGTGAAGCCCTCAGAGGTTTGTTAGAGAACCTTAGTGAACAAACAGCATCATGAAGGCCAAGGAACACACCAGACAGGTCAGGGATAAAGTTGTGGAGAAGTATAAAGCAGGGTTAGGTTATAAAGAAATCTCCCAAGCTTTGACCATCTCACGGAGCTCTGTTCAATCCATCATCGGAAAATGGAAAGAGTATAGCACAACCGCAAACCTACCAAGACATGACCGGCCACCTAAACTGACCGGCCGGGCAAGGAGAGCATTCATCAGAGAAGAGCCAAGAGGTCCATGGTGAGGCTCTATTCACACTAATGCGTTTTTTTTTTATGCATTTTGTGGAATTCAGGGACGTTTTCTAACATGGCTTCCTATGGAACTTGTTCACATCAAAGCATTTTTGTGCCTCTGCGTTCTTGGAAAGGGTCGGGGACTGCAAAATGCAGCGTTTTCACTTCAATGGATCCTCTTCCAAAACTCTTTTTCCACGATTAGCATTTTGCGTTTATTTATTTTTTTCCACTGTATATAGCTGGTTGCTAAGGATGGGGGCTGGGAAGCCGGCCGCCGTGTCCTTAACGACCGATGAGTCATCAGACTTCCTGCTAAATGTAAAAAAAAACAACTGCGTGACGCCCCCCCCCCCCCCCAGGTCCATACCAGGCCCTTATCCGAGCATTCAGGTCAGTAAAGGGAGGGGGATGAGTGAGCCCCCCCCCCCACCCCCCCTCCTGAATCATACCAGGGTTAGGGTTCTGGCCCCCCACCCCAAAGCACCTTGCCCCCCCCCCATGTTGATGAAGACAATGGCCTCTTCCCGACAACCCTGGCCTTTGGTTGTCGGGCTCTGCGGGGGGGGGGCTTATCGGAAACTGGAAGCCCCCTTTAACAAGAGGACTCCCAGATCCCAGGGAACCCCCCCTAATGTGAATGAGTATGGGGTACATTGTACCCTTACCCATTCACCAAAAAAAGTAGTGTATTGTTAAAATACAATAGACAGTTTTTGACAAATCTTTTATTAAAAATATCTTCCTCCTCCTCCAGTCTTCTACTTCTTCTTCTTCCTCCGGTCTACTCCTTCTTCCTCCTCCAGTCTACTCCTTCTTCTTCCTCCCCCGGTCTACTCCTTCTTCTTCCTCCCCCGGTCTACTCCTTCTTCTTCCTCCCCCGGTCTACTCCTTCTTCTTCCTCCCCCGGTCTACTCCTTCTTCTTCTTCCTCCCCCGGTCTACTCCTTCTTCTTCCTCCCCCGGTCTACTCCTTCTTCTTCCTCCCCCGGTCTACTCCTTCTTCTTCCTCCCCCGGTCTACTCCTTCTTCTTCCTCCCCCGGTCTACTCCTTCTTCTTCCTCCCCGGTCTACTCCTTCTTCTTCCTCCCCCGGTCTACTCCTTCTTCTTCCTCCCCCGGTCTACTCCTTCTTCTTCTTCCTCCCCCGGTCTACTTCTTCTTCTTCCTCCCCCGGTCTACTCCTTCTTCTTCCTCCCCCGGTCTACTCCTTCTTCTTCCTCCCCCGGTCTACTCCTTCTTCTTCCTCCCCCGGTCTACTCCTTCTTCTTCCTCCCCCGGTCTACTCCTTCTTCTTCCTTCCCCGGTCTACTCCTTCTTCTTCCTTCCCCGGTCTACTCCTTCTTCTTCCTCCCCCGGTCTACTCCTTCTTCTTCCTCCCCCGGTCTACTCCTTCTTCTTCCTCCCCCGGTCTACTCCTTCTTCTTCCTCCCCCGGTCTACTCCTTCTTCTTCCTCCCCCGGTCTACTCCTTCTTCTTCCTCCCCCGGTCTACTCCTTCTTCTTCCTCCCCCGGTCTACTCCTTCTTCTTCCTCCCCCGGTCTACTCCTTCTTCTTCCTCCCCCGGTCTACTCCTTCTTCTTCCTCCCCCGGTCTACTCCTTCTTCTTCCTCCCCCGGTCTACTCCTTCTTCTTCCTCCCCCGGTCTACTCCTTCTTCTTCCTCCCCCGGTCTACTCCTTCTTCTTCCTCCCCCGGTCTACTCCTTCTTCTTCCTCCCCCGGTCTACTCCTTCTTCTTCCTCCCCCGGTCTACTCCTTCTTCTTCCTCCCCCGGTCTACTCCTTCTTCTTCCTCCCCCGGTCTACTCCTTCTTCTTCCTCCCCCGGTCTACTCCTTCTTCTTCCTCCCCCGGTCTACTCCTTCTTCTTCCTCCCCCGGTCTACTCCTTCTTCTTCCTCCCCCGGTCTACTCCTTCTTTCTTTTTTCTTTTTTCTCTGCCACCACTCCCGCCGACCACCCTCCTCCGATGCTGGGTCCCGCTGATCTGTCTGTGCCTGCATTTCTTAGATAACGATGGGGGCATGGCCACTGAATTACGTCATCCGACGGCCTCACCCCCTTGTGACGTCGCCACCCAGGGCATGATGGGTCTGTGACGTCACGAGGTGACATAATCCGATTGCCACGCCCCCATCGTTTTCTAAGAAATGCTTGACATCGGCACGGACAGATCAGCGGGACGCAGCATCGGAGGAGGGTCGTCTATGGGAGCAACGGCAGAGGAAGAACAACACCGGACAAAGAAGACAGAAGTAGTGAGGGAGAAGATGGAGGAAGGCCGGAGGAAGAAGACGGAAGTAGTGAGGGAGAAGATGGAGGAAGGCCGGAGGAAGAAGACGGAAGTAGTGAGGGAGAAGATAGAGGAAGGCCGGAGGAAGAAGACGGAAGTAGTGAGGGAGAAGATAGAGGAAGGCCAGAGGAAGAAGACGGAAGTAGTGAGGGAGAAGATAGAGGAAGGCCAGAGGAAGAAGACAGAAGTAGTGAGGGAGAAGATAGATGAAGGCCGGAGGAAGAAGACAGAAGTAGTGAGGGAGAAGATGGAGAATGAAGATGCAGGAGAAGATGGAGGAAGGCCGGAGGAAGAAGACAGAAGTAGTGAGGGAGAAGATGGAGGAAGGCCGGAGGAAGAAGACAGAAGTAGTGAGGGAGAAGATGGAGGAAGGCCGGACAAAGAAGACAGAAGTAGTGAGGGAGAATATGGGGGAAGGCCGGAGGAAGAAGACAGAAGTAGTGAGGGAGAAGATGGAAGAAGGCCGGAGGAAGAAGACAGAAGTAGTGAGGGAGAAGATGGAGGAAGACCGGAGGAAGAAGACAGAAGTAGTGAGGGAGAAGATGGGGGAAGGCCGGAGGAAGAAGACAGAAGTAGTGAGGGAGAAGATGGAGGAAGGCCGGAGGAAGAAGACAGAAGTAGTGAGGGAGAATATGGGGGAAGGCCAGACAAAGAAGACAGAAGTAGTGAGGGAGAATATGGGGGAAGGCCGGAGGAAGAAGACAGAAGTAGTGAGGGAGAAGATGGAGGAAGGCCGGAGGAAGAAGACAGAAGTAGTGAGGGAGAATATGGGGGAAGGCCGGAGGAAGAAGACAGAAGTAGTGAGGGAGAAGATGGAGGAAGGCCGGAGGAAGAAGACAGAAGTAGTGAGGGAGAAGATGGAGGAAGAAGACAGAAGTAGTGAGGGAGAAGATGGAGGAAGGCCGGAGGAAGAAGACAGAAGTAGTGAGGGAGAAGATGGAGAAAGGCCGGAGGAAGAAGACAGAAGTAGTGAGGGAGAAGATGGAGGAAGGCCGGAGGAAGAAGACAGAAGTAGTGAGGGAGAAGATGGAGGAAGGCCGGAGGAAGAAGACCGAAGTAGTGAGGGAGAAGATGGAGGAAGGCCGGAGGAAGAAGACCGAAGTAGTGAGGGAGAAGATGGAGGAAGAAGACAGAAGTAGTGAGGGAGAAGATGGAGGAAGGCCGGACGAAGAAGACAGAAGTCGTGAGGGAGAAGATGGAGGAAGGCCGGACGAAGAAGACAGAAGTAGTGAGGGAGAAGATGGAGGAAGGCTGGACAAAGAAGACAGAATTAGTGAGGGAGAAGATGGAGGAAGAAGACAGAAGTAGTGAGGGATGGAGGATGGAGGAAGGCCGGAGGAAGAAGACAGAAGTAGTGAGGGAGAAGATGGAGGAAGGCCGGAGGAAGAAGACAGAAGTAGTGAGGGAGAAGATGGAGGAAGGCCGGAGGAAGAAGACAGAAGTAGTGAGGGAGAAGATGGAGGAAGAAGACAATAGTAGTGAGGGAGAAGATGGAGGAAGGCCGGACGAAGAAGACAGAAGTCGTGAGGGAGAAGATGGAGGAAGGCCGGACGAAGAAGACAGAAGTAGTGAGGGAGAAGATGGAGGAAGGCTGGACAAAGAAGACAGAATTAGTGAGGGAGAAGATGGAGGAAGAAGACAGAAGTAGTGAGGGATGGAGGATGGAGGAAGGCCGGAGGAAGAAGACAGAAGTAGTGAGGGATGGAGGATGGAGGAAGGCCGGTGGAAGAAGACAGAAGTAGTGAGGGAGAAGATGGAGGATGAAGATATTTTTAATAAAAGATTTGTCAAAAACTGTCTACTGTATTTTAACACTACACTACTTTTTTTTTTTTTTGGTGAATGGGTACCCCCATACTCATTCACATAGGGGGGGGCGGAATCTGGAGGCCCCCTTGTTAAAGGCTTCCAGATTCTGATAAGCCCCCCCCGCCCGCAGACCCCACAACCACCGGGCAAGGGTTTAACATGGGGGCAAGCTGCATTGGTGTGGGGGGGGGCACAGAGCTCCCCTGCCCCAAAGCATCCATACAACCCCCCCCATGTTGAGGGCATGAGGCCTGGTATGGTTCAGGGAGGGGGGGGCGGGTGCTCGCTCGTCCCCTCCCTTTCCTGACCTGCCGGGCTGCATGCTCGGATAAGGGTCTAGTATAGATTTGGTGTGGGGGGGGGTGGTCTCTTCCAAATCCATAGTAGACCCAAGGGCCTGGTATGGACCCGAGGGTGGTGGGGGGCCCACACTGTTTTTTTAATTTTTTGTCTTCATTCAGTGAGAAGCCCGCTGACAGCGGGATGAATCATCGGTTGTTAAGGACGCGGTGGCCGGCTTCCCGATCCCCTCCTTGGCAACCAGCTATATACAGTGTAAAAAAAACCCCGCAAATCGCGACGAAATTTCAGTAAAATCGACGTGAAAGCGGGTGTCCAAAAACACGGCAAGCACTGCAGGAATGCTCAAAAACAACGTGCAGAGGTGTGAATCGAGCCTTACTCTGGAGGAGCTGCAGAGATCCACAGCTCAGGTGGGAGAATCTGTCCACAGGACAACTATTAGTCGTGTTCTCCACAAATCTGCCCTTTATGGAAGAGTGACAAGAAGAAAGACATTGGTGAAAGAAAGTCATAAGAAGTCCTGTTTGTAGTTTGTGAGAAGCCATGTGGAGGACACAGCAAACATGTGGAAGAAGGTGATCTGGTCAGAGGAGACCAAAATTCAACTTTATGGTCTAAAAGCAAAACTCTATGTGTGGGGGGAAAACTAACACTACACATGGTGGTGGCAGCATCATGTGGTGGGGATGCTTTTCTTCAGCAGGGACAGGGAAGCTGGTCAGAGTTGATGGGAAGATGGATGGAGACAAATACAGGACAATCTTAGAAGAAAACCTGTTAGAGTCTACAAAAGACTTGAGACTGGGGCGGAGGTTCACCTTCCAGCAGGACAACGACCCGAAACATACAGCCCGAGCTACAATGGAATGGTTTAGATCAAAGCATATTCATGTGTTAGAATGGCCCAGTCACAGTCCAGACCTAAATCACATTGAGAATCTGTGGTAAGACTTGAAAAATTGCTGTTCACAGACGCTCTCCATCCAATCTGACAGAGCTTGAGATATTTTACAAAGAAGAATGGGCAGAAATGTCCCTCTCTAGATGTGCAAAGCTGGTAGAGACACCCCCAAAAAGACTTGTAGAGAAAGGGGGTTCTACAAACTATTTACTCGGGGGCTCTATACAAATGCCCCCCCCCCACACTTGGGGGATGTATCTAGCATTGTTGGAGCGGATGTATACTGGGGAGGGGTATCTTGGTTGGGGGTGTTTCTAGGATGGTTGGGGGTGATGTATACAGGAGAGGTAAATCTAGCATGGTTGGGGGTGTATCTAGGCCATTTGGGAGAGTATCCAGCATGGTTGGGGGAGTATCTAGCATTTTTGGGGTAATGTATACAGGAGTGGGGTATCTTGGTTGGGGGTGATGTATACAGAGGGGGGTATCTTGGTTGGGGGGTATATCTAGGCTGGTTGGGGGTGATGTATACATAGGGGGTATGGTTGGTTGGGGGAGTATCTAGCATGGTTGGGGTGATGTATACAGGGGTATCTTGGTTCAGGGTGTATCTAGCATGGTTGGGGGTGTTTCTAGGATGGTTGGGGGTGATGTTTCTAGGCCATTTGGGAGAGTATCTAGCATTTTTGGGGTAATGTATACAGGAGTGGGGTATTGTTGGTTGGGGGAGTATCTAGCATGGTTGGGGTGATGTATACAGGAGAGGGGTATCTTGGTTGGGGGTGATGTATACTGAGGGGGTGTTGTTAGTTGGGGGAGTAGCATGGTTGCGGTGATGTATACAGGAGTGGGGTATTGTTGGTTGGGGGTGTATCTAGCATGGTTGGGGTGATGTATACAGGAGAGGGATATCATGGTTGGGGGTGTATCTAGGATGGTTGGGGGGTGATGTATACAGGAGAGGTTCATCTAGCATGGTTGGGGGTGTATCTTGGCCATTTGGGAGAGTATCTAGCATGGTTGGGGGTGTATCTAGCATGGTTGGGGGTGATTTATACAGGAGTGGGGTATCTTGGTTGGGGGTGTATCTAGGCTGGTTGGGGGTGATGTATACAGAGGAGGTATTGTTGGTTGGGGAGTATCTAGTATGGTTGGGGGTGATGTATTATGTGGTGATCAGTTCTCTCCTCTTAGGCAGGTACACCGGTGCTTCTCAGAATGCAGTGAAGCTTCCGTCGGGGGCTAAGCGGGGTGCACAGAGGAAGTCTCAGCGGGAGAAGTCGGAGAAGACAAAGCGAGGTGAGAGACGATGGATGGAAGAAATGTCCCCTCCATCATGTGGAGTAGATTGGGGGGAGATGGAAGAAATGTCCTCTCCATCATGTGGAGTAGATTGGGTGGGGGGGGGGTTGGAAGAAAGGGATTGAGTCGTCCTAACATGACAGGTCCTCCATAGTGACTGCCGATCTCTTTCTCTTGTGTCTGGTAGGTGTGCCCTCGTACACCCCTGATGTTTCCGACTCTTACCTGAAAATCGTTGTGAAGAATGAGCCGGAGGAAGATTCCTGGGACCTGGAGCTGAATGCTGACACCGGTGAGATCAGAGGAATGGGCTACTAAACCTTGGCCAAGTGGGCTAAGGCCTTCAGAAGAGACCTGGGTTCTCTTGCAGGCAGTTCTTTGTATACTGCCCTGATCATGACCCTGGTCTACCAAACCTTCAATGTTGTCTGAGGCCTTCAGAAGGGACCTGGGTTTTCTGGCAGGCAGTGCTTTGTATACTACCCTGATCATGACCCTGGTCTACCAAACCTTCAATGTTGTCTGAGGCCTTCAGAAGGGACCTGGGTTTTCTGGCAGGCCCTGCTTTGTATACTGCCCTGGTCATAACTCTGCTTTACCATATCTTGGCTGAGTGGGCAAAGGGCCTTCAGAAGGGATCTGGGCTCTGTGAAAACTGACGTCTGGAGCTTCTGCCTGTAGCCTCGAACTGCTGTGTGATTGGATTTGTTGGGTCTTCAATTTTATTTCCTGCTTGAATCTCATGTCAAAAAATCTGGGCTTGGGGCTTTACTCTGTAAAGAGCCCTTTCTAGTCAGAGGGTGGTGTTGAGGTCCATGCTGGAAGTAGGGGGAGTCATACAGGTGGGAGGAGGAGTTGTACAGGTATTAGAAGTTCTACTGGGCTGTTCATATCCTTCTGTCGGAGTATATAACCCAACAGTATCTGAGTTTCTGTCTCAGTGATTTTCTAGAAATTAATTTTATGGCAAGTACAAAAATCCAATTTTTCTCCCAGATTTTCTTCCCGATGATTCCAGCCAATCGCAGCAAGGGGCGGAGCGAGAGCGTCAGCGGAACATCCGATTCTCAGACGAGGAGAACGACGTCCTGATAAAGAGCGTTATGCCGCACTATGAGAAGCTGTTCGGCAGACTGGCGGCCCGGCATTCAACGGTAGCGAAGAACACCTTGTGGAGAGAGATCACCTCTGCCGTGAACGCGGTCTCCGCCTGTCCGCGCTCCGTGCAGAACTGTAAGAAGAGATTTGCAGATATAAAGCGCAAGGTGAAGGAGAAGCTGAACAGAATCGACAAGCATCGCAGAACGTCCGGAGGTGCCTCCCGGCTCCATATCTCTTTCTGGCCGTATGAGCGTGTGATGGAGAAAATCATCGCCACCGATGTCGTCCCCGGGGTACCTGGCACCACTGACTCAGGACGAGTGGCTGGTGGGTGGCGCCAATGTTATAGGCTGCTGCTGCTGTTCATCCATCCGTGTTCTGTGTCACCCACCATCTGGTCCATCTTGTAGGTCACCCACCCTCCTCTCTCATTCCTCCATCTCTTCCTTGTTTTGGGTCACCCCCCCCCCGCTCTCTCATTCCTCCATTTCTTCCTTGTTTTGGGTCACACACCCTGCTCTCGCATTCCTCCATCTCTTCCTTGTTCTGGGTCACCCCCCCTGCTCTCTCATTCCTCCATCTCTTCCTTGTTCTGGGTCACCCGCACTGCTCTCTCATTCCTCCATCTCTTCCTTGTTCTGGGTCACCCGCACTGCTCTCTCATTCCTCCATCTGCTCCTTGTTCTAGGTCACCCACCCTGCTCTCATTCCTCCATCTGCTCCTCTTAGATCACACACCCTGCTCTCTCATTCCTCCATCTCGCCCTTGTTCTGGGTCACCCACCCTTCTCTCTCATTCCTTCATCTGCTCCTTGTAGATCACCCACCCTGCTCTCTCATTCCTCCATCTGCTCCTTGTTCTATGTCACCCCCCCTGCTCTCTCATTCCTCCATCTGCTCCTTGTTCTACGTCACCTCCCCCCCGCTCTCATTCCTCCATCTCGTCCTTGTTCTGGGTCACCTACCCTTCTCTCTCATTCCTCTGTCTGCTCCTTGTTCTATGTCACCCTCCTGTTCTCTCATTCCTCCATCTGCTACTTGTTCTACGTCACCCCCCGCTCTCTCATTCCTCCACCTGCTCATTGTTCTATGTCACCCTCCTGTTCTCTCATTCCTCCATCTGCTACTTGTTCTACGTCACCCCCCGCTCTCTCATTCCTCCACCTGCTCCTTGTTCTACGTCACCCCCCTGCTCTCTCATTCCTCCATCTGCTCCTTGTTCTATGTCACCCCCCCTGTTCTCTCATTCCTTCATCTGCTCCTTGTTCTACGTCACCCCCCGCTCTCTCATTCCTCCATCTTCCTTGTTCTGGGTCACCCCCCCTGCTCTCTCATTCCTCCATCTCTTCCTTGTTCTGGGTCACCCGCACTGCTCTCTCATTCCTCCATCTCTTCCTTGTTCTGGGTCACCCGCAATGCTCTCTCATTCCTCCATCTGCTCCTTGTTCTAGGTCACCCACCCTGCTCTCATTCCTCCATCTGCTCCTCTTAGATCACACACCCTGCTCTCTCATTCCTCCATCTCGCCCTTGTTCTGGGTCACCCACCCTTCTCTCTCATTCCTTCATCTGCTCCTTGTAGATCACCCACCCTGCTCTCTCATTCCTCCATCTGCTCCTTGTTCTATGTCACCCCCCCTGCTCTCTCATTCCTCCATCTGCTCCTTGTTCTACGTCACCTCCCCCCCGCTCTCATTCCTTCATCTGCTCCTTGTTCTATGTCACCTCCCCCCGCTCTCATTCCTCCATCTCGTCCTTGTTCTGGGTCACCTACCCTTCTCTCTCATTCCTCTGTCTGCTCCTTGTTCTATGTCACCCTCCTGTTCTCTCATTCCTCCATCTGCTACTTGTTCTACGTCACCCCCCGCTCTCTCATTCCTCCACCTGCTCATTGTTCTATGTCACCCTCCTGTTCTCTCATTCCTCCATCTGCTACTTGTTCTACGTCACCCCCCGCTCTCTCATTCCTCCACCTGCTCCTTGTTCTACGTCACCCCCCTGCTCTCTCATTCCTCCATCTGCTCCTTGTTCTATGTCACCCCCCCTGTTCTCTCATTCCTTCATCTGCTCCTTGTTCTACGTCACCCCCCGCTCTCTCATTCCTCCATCTCTTCCTTGTTCTGGGTCACCCCCCCTGCTCTCTCATTCCTCCATCTGCTTCTTGTTCTATGTCACCCCCCCTGCTCTCTCATTCCTTCATCTGCTCATTGTTCTATGTCACCCCCCCTGTTCTCTCATTCCTCCATCTGCTACTTGTTCTATGTCACCCCCCCCTGCTCTCATTCCTCCATCTGCTCCTTGTTCTATGTCACTCACCCTGCTCTCTCATTCCTCCATCTGCTCCTTGTTCTATGTCACCCACCCTGCTCTCTCATTCCTCCATCTGCTCCTTGTTCTATGTCATCCCCCTGCTCTCTCATTCCTCCATCTGCTCCTTGTTCTATGTCACCCCCCCTGCTCTCTCATTCCTTCATCTGCTCCTTGTTCTATGTCATCCCCCTGCTCTCTCATTCCTCCATCTGCTCCTTGTTCTATGTCACCCCCCTGCTCTCTCATTCCTTCATCTGCTCCTTGTTCTATGTTACCCCCCGCTCTCTCATTCCTCCATCTGCTCCTTGTTCTATGTCAACCCCCCCGCTCTCTCATTCCTTCATCTCCTCCTTGTTCTATGTCACCCACCCTGTTCTCTCATTCCTCCATCTGCTCCTTGTTCTATGTCACCCACCCTGCTCTCTCATTCCTCCATCTGCTCCTTGTTCTATGTCACCCACCCTGCTCTCTCATTCCTCCATCTGCTCCTTGTTCTATGTCACCCACCCTGCTCTCTCATTCCTCCATCTCTTCCTTGTTCTGGGTCACCCCCCCTGTTCTCTCATTCCTCCATCTGCTCCTTGTTCTATGTCACCCCCCTGCTCTCTCATTCCTCCATCTGCTCCTTGTTCTATGTCACTGTAACGACACCCCGAGTATTAAAGGGGTTAAATTCGTTTAGGACATTTCATACCCAAACACAAAGGCAGCTACCGAACACTCCAATCAGCCGAACAAGGAACCCATAAAAATAATCCAACCCAAAAACGAGACACGGCTCTGTCTTCAGGTTCCAAGCAGGAATGAATCTTTATTCAAAAAAACACGTTATACAGATCCCACTTCAAAACATTTCCCCCCCACCCTTGGAAAACAGGGCGGGTTAAACTGTCCAATAACAATGGACACACAGGTCAGGTGTGCTTAACTTCTCATCAGTAAACCGTCTTAACAGGGGGGCTGCTGGAGGAATCCCCCCTCCCTCTTTCCTCACAGCAATACACATCCTGTGATCCAAGGCAGACAAACACAATAGAACATTGGAATACAGCCCCACCCCAAAGTAGCACAGCAAACAGTACACATTCTAGATACACATATATACAGCATTGAGTCTCTGACTAGCACAGATCATAGTGGGGTTCTCATTCACCCTTTACCCCATTAGTGACTCTCGTCACAGTCACCCACCCTGCTCTCTCATTCCTCCATCTGCTCCTTGTTCTATGTCACCCCCCCTGTTCTCTCATTCCTCCATCTGCTCATTGTTCTATGTCACCCCCCCTGTTCTCTCATTCCTCCATCTGCTCATTGTTCTATGTCACCCCCCCTGCTCTCTCATTCCTTCATCTGCTCCTTGTTCTATGTCACCCCCCCCTGTTCTCTCATTCCTCCATCTGCTCATTGTTCTATGTCACCCCCCCTGTTCTCTCATTCCTCTATCTGCTCCTTGTTCTATGTCACCCACCCTGCTCTCTCATTCCTCCATCTCTTCCTTGTTGTGGGTCACCCCCCCTGCTCTCTCATTCCTCCATCTGCTCCTTGTTCTATGTCACCCCCTGCTCTCTCATTCCTCCATCTGCTCCTTGTTCTATGTCACCCCCCTGCTCTCTCACTCCTTCATCTGCTCCTTGTTCTATGTCACCCACCCGTTCTCTCATTCCTCCATCTGCTCCTTGTTCTATGTCACCCCCCTGCTCTCTCATTCCTTCATCTGCTCCTTGTTCTATGTTACCCCCCCGCTCTCTCATTCCTCCATCTGCTCCTTGTTCTATGTCACCCCCCTGCTCTCTCATTCCTCCATCTGCTCCTTGTTCTATGTTACCCCCCGCTCTCTCATTCCTCCATCTGCTCCTTGTTCTATGTCACCCACCCGTTCTCTCATTCCTCCATCTGCTCCTTGTTCTATGTCACCCCCCTGCTCTCTCATTCCTCAATCTGCTCCTTGTTCTATGTCACCCCCCCTGTTCTCTCATTCCTCCATCTGCTCATTGTTCTATGTCACCCCCCCTGTTCTCTCATTCCTCTATCTGCTCCTTGTTCTATGTCACCCACCCTGCTCTCTCATTCCTCCATCTCTTCCTTGTTGTGGGTCACCCCCCCTGCTCTCTCATTCCTCCATCTGCTCCTTGTTCTATGTCACCCCCCTGCTCTCTCATTCCTCCATCTGCTCCTTGTTCTATGTCACCCCCCTGCTCTCTCACTCCTTCATCTGCTCCTTGTTCTATGTCACCCACCCGTTCTGTCATTCCTCCATCTGCTCCTTGTTCTATGTCACCCCCCCTGTTCTCTCATTCCTCCATCTCTTCCTTGTTGTGGGTCACCCCCCCTGCTCTCTCATTCCTCCATCTGCTCATTGTTCTATGTCACCCCCCCCCCCCCCCCCGTTCTCTCATTCCTCCATCTGCTCCTTGTTCTGTCACCCCCCCCTGCTCTCTCATTCCTTAATCTGCTCCTTGTTCTATGTCACCCCCCTGCTCTCTCATTCCTCCATCTGCTCCTTGTTCTATGTCACCCCCCTGCTCTCTCACTCCTTCATCTGCTCCTTGTTCTATGTCACCCCCCCGCTCTCTCATTCCTCCATCTGCTCCTTGTTCTATGTTACCCCCCGCTCTCTCATTCCTCCATCTGCTCCTTGTTCTATGTCACCCACCTGTTCTCTCATTCCTCCATCTGCTCCTTGTTCTATGTCACCCCCCTGCTCTCTCATTCCTCAATCTGCTCCTTGTTCTATGTCACCCCCCTGCTCTCTCATTCCTCCATCTGCTCATTGTTCTATGTCACCCCCCCGTTCTCTCATTCCTCCATCTGCTCCTTGTTCTGTCACCCCCCTGCTCTCTCATTCCTTAATCTGCTCCTTGTTCTATGTCACCCCCCTGCTCTCTCATTCCTCCATCTGCTCCTTGTTCTATGTCACCCCCCTGCTCTCTCATTCCTCCATCTGCTCATTGTTCTATGTCACCCCCCTGTTCTCTCATTCCTCCATCTGCTCCTTGTTCTAGGTCACACCCCCGCTCTCTCATTCCTTCATCTGCTCTTTGTTCTATGTTACCCCCCTGCTCTCTCATTCCTTCATCTGCTCCTTGTTCTATGTCACCCCCCCGCTCTCAATCCTTCATCTGCTCCTTGTTCTATGTCACCCCCCCGCTCTCATTCCTTCATCTGCTCCTTGTTCTATGTCACCCACCCTGCTCTCTCATTCCTTCATCTGCTCCTTGTTTTGTGTCACCCACCCTGCTCTCTCATTCCTTCATCTGCTCCTTGTTTTGTGTCACCCACCCTGCTCTCTCATTCCTTCATCTGCTCCTTGTTCTATGTCACCCCCCCGTTCTCTCATTCCTCCATCTGCTCCTTGTTCTATGTCACCCCCCCGTTCTCTCATTCCTCCATCTGCTCCTTGTTCTATGTCACCCCCCCGTTCTCTCATTCCTTCATCTCCTCCTTGTTCTATGTCACCCCCTCTGTTCTCTCATTCCTCCATCTGCTCATTGTTCTATGTCACCCCCTCTGTTCTCTCATTCCTCCATCTGCTCATTGTTCTATGTCACCCCCCCCCTGCTCTCTCATTCCTTCATCTGCTCCTTGTTCTATGTCACCCCCCTGCTCTCTCATTCCTCCATCTGCTCCTTGTTCTATGTCACCCCCCCCCCCTGCTCTCTCATTCCTCCATCTGCTCCTTGTTCTATGTCACCCCCCCGCTCTCTCATTCCTCCATCTGCTCCTTGTTCTATGTCACCCACCCTGCTCTCTCATTCCTCCATCTGCTCCTTGTTCTATGTCACCCACCCTGCTCTCTCATTCCTCCATCTGCTCCTTGTTCTATGTCACCCACCCTGCTCTCTCATTCCTCCATCTGCTCCTTGTTCTATGTCACCCCCTCGCTCTCTCATTTCTCCATCTGCTCCTTGTTCTATGTCACCCCCCCGCTCTCTCATTCCTCCATCTGCTCCTTGTTCTATGTCACCCCCGCTCTCTCATTCCTTCATCTGCTCCTTGTTCTATGTTACCCCCCTGCTCTCTCATTCCTTCATCTGCTCCTTGTTCTATGTCACCCCCCTTGTTCTCTCATTCCTCCATCTGCTCCTTGTTCTATGTCATCCCCCTGCTCTCATTCCTCCATCTGCTCCTTGTTCTATGTCACCCCCCTGCTCTCCCATTCCTCCATCTGCTCCTTGTTCTATGTCACCCCCCTGCTCTCTCATTCCTTCATCTGCTCCTTGTTCTATGCCCCCCCCCCCCCCGCTCTCATTCCTTCATCTCCTCCTTGTTCTATGTCACCCCCCCCTGTTCTCATTCCTCCACCTGCTCCTTGTTCTATGTCACCTCCCCCCCGCTCTCATTCCTTCATCTCCTCCTTGTTCTATCATTGTCTCTCACCCATTTTCTTCATTTCCTCTATTGGTAGGGGCTGTCAATATTGGTCTTGGGGTTCCCAGCTCCGCCCTCTCCTCTTTGTGACATAATGATGTTTTTATGTGCTCTGTAATGGATCACTGAATGAGAGATGTTTGTGAGTCTATAATGGAAGTTGTCTGGACAGTCCTGAGTTATAGAGCCATTGTAATACATTTTACCCTATTGAGGGTGCTATGCCCGCCTTTCTCTCTGCAGTGCGTAAAAATGATGAAAGACAATTGGCAAATGTGGGATAATTACCTTCACCGCTAATTCCCCCTCTCTTCTTCCATAATAATAATGAGGAACATCCCTTCTCCCCTTCTTTCATAATAATAATAATAATGAGGAACGTCCCTTCTCCCCTTCTTCCATAATAATGAGGAACGTCCCTTCTCCCCTTCTTCCATAATAATGAGGAACGTCCCTTCTCCCCTTCTTCCATAATAATGAGGAACATCCCTTCTCCCCTTCTTCCATAATAATGAGGAACATCACTTCTCCCCTTCTTTCATGATAATAATGAAGAACGTCCCTTCTCCCCTTCTTCCATAATAATAATGAGGAACGTCCCTTCTCCCCTTCTTCCATAATAATAATGAGGAACGTCCCTTCTTCCATAATAATAATGAGGAACGTCCCTTCTCCCCTTCTTTCATAATAATGAGGAACATCCCTTCTCCCCTTCTTCCATGACAATAATAAGGAAAGTTCCTTCTCCCCTTCTTCCATAATAATAATGAAGAACATCTCTTCTTCAATGATAATAATGAGGAACGTCCCTTCTTCCATAATAATAGTAAGGACCGTCTCTTCTCCCCTTCTTCCATAATAATAATAAGGAACGTCCCTTCTTCCATAATAGTAATAAGGAACGTCCCTTCTTCCATAATAGTAATAAGGAACGTCCCTTCTCCCCTTCCTCCATGATAATGATGAACGTCCCTTCTCCCTCATTATCATGAAAGAAGGGACATTCCTCATTATTATCATGGAGGAAGGGGCGAAGGGACTTTCCTCATTATTATCATGGAAGATTGGAACTTCCCTTCTTCCATAATAATGAGGAATGTCCCTTCTTCCATAATAATAATGAGGAATGTCCCTTCTCCCCTTCCTCCATGATAATAATGAGGAACGTCCCTTCTCCCCTTCTTTCATAATAATGAGGAACGTCCCTTCTCCCCTTCTTCCATAATAATGAGGAACATCACTTCTCCCCTTCTTCCATAATAATGAGGAACATCACTTCTCCCCTTCTTCCATAATAATGAGGAACATCACTTCTCCCCTTCTTCCATAATAATGAGGAACATCCCTTCTCCCCTTCTTCCATAATAATAATGAGGAACATCCCTTCTCCCCTTCCATGATGATAATGAGGAACATCCCTTCTCCCCTTCCATGATAATAATGAGGAACATCACTTCTTCCCTTCTTTCATAATAATGAGGAACATCACTTCTTCCCTTCTTTCATAATAATGAGGAACATCCCTTCTCCCCTTCCATGATGATAATGAGGAACATCCCTTCTCCCCTTCCATGATAATAATGAGGAACATCACTTCTTCCCTTCTTTCATAATAATGAGGAACATCACTTCTTCCCTTCTTTCATAATAATGAGGAACATCCCTTCTCCCCTTCCATAATAATAATGAGGAACATCCCTTCTCCCCTTCCATGATGATAATGAGGAACATCCCTTCTCCCCTTCCATGATAATAATGAGGAACGTCCCTTCTCCCCTTCTTTCATAATAATGAGGAACATCACTTCTTCCCTTCTTTCATAATAATGAGGAACATCCCTTCTCCCCTTCTTCCATAATAATGAGGAACATCCCTTCTCCCCTTCTTCCATAATAATGAGGAACATCACTTCTCCCCTTCTTCCATGATAATGAGGAACATCCCTTCTCCCCTTCCATGATGATAATGAGGAACGTCTCTTCTCCCCTTCTTCCATAATAATGAGGAACATCCCTTTTTCCATAATAATGAGGAACGTCCCTTCTTCCCTTCTTCCATCATAATGAGGTATGTCTCTTCTCCCCTTCTTCCATAATAATGAGGAACATCCCTTCTCCCCTTCTTCCATGACAATAATAAGGAATGTTCCTTCTCCCCTTCTTCCATAATAATAATGAGGAACATCCCTTCTCCCCTTCCATGATGATAATGAGGAACGTCTCTTCTCCCCTTCTTCCATAATAATGAGGAACATCCCTTTTTCCATAATAATGAGGAACGTCCCTTCTTCCATCATAATGAGGTATGTCTCTTCTCCCCTTCTTCCATAATAATGAGGAACATCCCTTCTTCCATAATAATGAGGAACATCCCTTCTTCCATAATAATGAGGAACATCCCTTTTTCCATAATAATGAGGAACGTCCCTTCTTCCCTCATAATGAGGTATGTCTCTTCTCCCCTTCTTTCATAATAATAATAATGAGGAATGTCCCTTATCCCCTTCTTCCCTAATAATAATGAGGAACGTGCCTTCTTCCCTTCTTTCATAATAATGAGGAACATCCCTTTTTCCATAATAATGAGGAACGTCCCTTCTTCCCTCATAATGAGGTATGTCTCTTCTCCCCTTCTTTCATAATAATAATAATGAGGAATGTCCCTTATCCCCTTCTTCCCTAATAATAATGAGGAACGTGCCTTCTTCCCTTCTTTCATAATAATGAGGAACATCCCTTCTCCCCTTCTTCCATGATAACGAGGAACGTCTCTTCTCCCCTTCTTCCATAATAATGAGGAACGTCCCTTCTTCCATAATAGTAATGACGGGGAACATTCCTTCTTCCATGATAATAATGAGGAGCGTCCCTAATCCTCTTCTTCAATGACAATAATAAGGAACTTTCCTTCCTCCATGATAATAATGAGAAGCGTCCCTTCTCCCCTCATTCCATAATAATAATGGGGAATATCCCTTCTCCCCTTCTTCCATAATAATGAGGAGCGTCCCTTCTCCCCTTCTTCCATAATAATAATGAGTAACATCACTTCTCCCCTTCTTCCATAATAATGAGGAACGTCCCTTCTCCCCTTCTTCCATAATAATAATGAGGAATATCCCTTCTCCCCTTCTTCCATAATAATAATGGGGAATATCCCTTCTCCCCTTCTTCCATAATAATAATAATGAGGAGCGTCCCTAATCCTCTTCTTCAATGACAATAATAAGGAACTTTCCTTCCTCCATGATAATAATGAGGAGCGTCCCTTCTCCCCTCATTCCATAATAATAATGGGGAATATCCCTTCTTCCATAATAATAATGAGGAGCCTCCCTTCTCCCCTTCTTCCATAATAATAATGAGGAACATCACTCCTCCCCTTCTTCCATAATAATGAGGAACGTCCCTACTCCCCTTCTTCCATAATAATAATGGGGAATATCCCTTCTCCCCTTCTTCCATAATAATAATGAGGAGCATCCCTTCTCCCCTTCTTCCATAATAATAATAAGGAACGTCCCTTCTCCCCTTCTTCCATGATGATAATGAGGATCGTCCCTACTCCCCTTGTTCCATAATAACAATGAGGAACGTCCCTACTCACCTTCTTCCATAATAATAACGAGGAGCGTCCCTTCTCCCCTTCTACCATAATAATAACGAGGAGCGTCCCTTCTCCCCTTCTTCCATAATAATAATGAGGAACGTCCCTTCTCCCCTTCTTCCATAATAATAATAAGGAACGTCCCTTCTCCCCTTCTTCCATGATGATAATGAGGATCGTCCCTACTCCCCTTGTTCCATAATAATAATGAGGAACGTCCCTTCTCCCCTTCTTCCATAATAATAATGAGGAGCCTCCCTTCTCCCCTTCTTCCATAATAATAATGAGGAACATCACTTCTCCCCTTCTTCCATAATAATAATGAGGAACATCACTTCTCCCCTTCTTCCATAATAATGAGGAACGTCCTTTCTCCCCTTCTTCCATAATAATAATGGGGAATATCCCTTCTCCCCTTCTTCCATAATAATAATGAGGAGCATCCCTTCTCCCCTTCTTCCATAATAATAATGGGGAATTTCCCTTCTCCCCTTCTTCCATAATAATAATAAGGAACGTCCCTTCTCCCCTTCTTCCATGATGATAATGAGGATCGTCCCTACTCCTCTTGTTCCATAATAATAATGAGGAACGTCCCTACTCCCCTTCTTCCATAATAATAACGAGGAGCGTCCCTTCTTCCATAATAATAATGAGGAACGTCCCTTCTCCCCTTCTTCCATAATAATAATAATAATGAGGAGCGTCCCTTCTCCCCTTCTTCCATAATAATAATGAGGAACATCCCTTCTCCTCTTCTTCCATAATAATAATGAGGAACGTTCCTTCTCCCCTTCTTCCATGATGATAATGAGAAACGTCCCTTTTTCCATAATAATAATGAGGAACGTCCCTTCTCCCCTTCTTCCATGATGATAATGAGGAACGTCCCTTTTTCCATAATAATAATGAGGAACGTCCCTTTTTCCATAATGATGATGTCAATATTCCTACAATAAAAGGTAAGTCGCACACTCTTCATACATTAAATGATTGTTTTTCTCCTGGCAGAACATGAGAGCTCAGATTTTCATGATCTTGCTGAAGAAGATGAGGCTGGGAACACAGAAGGTGAAGACTGTCCTAGCGGCCATAATGAGGATCAGGATGAGTTCCCTGAAGAGGCAGATGTTGAGACAGAGGGAGGCACAGGTCCCGAGGAACCCACCAGGGACGGCTCGCTGTCTCTCCAGCAAGATCATGTGAGCAGCCGGAGGCAGCAGACTCTGAGGGATCATACAAGTCTGATCTATGCAGAACAGAGCCACTTCCGCAGAACCGTGGCCCAAAAACTAAATATTCTCAATAACAATGTGAAAGCATTAAATAAAAATGTAAAAGCATTCCAGAATTCATTCAGCGAGAGCATGGCTGTCCTGTCACAAAGCATGCAGCAGCAGAACACCATCCTGGACAAACTCTCCTCCAACCTGCTTTTATTGGCCGAACAGCAGCAGCAACACAACAAACAGTGTATGAACGGCATGCAGCAAGTCCTACACCATCTTGATGTTCACCAAGTGTCGCCTTCCCCTACACCCAGCGACAGTGCCAGTGACAGCTCCCCACTGCCAGTAGATGCCAGAAGAGGACCACATTGGAGACGGGTCCGAAGACGCAGCAAATCTCAGATTTCTCCAGAACATACACCCAAAAAGGGGCGTCACTGAGGGGCCCCAAACATGACTGTCCTGGAACCGCTGTAGCAATGTCTTTGTAGATGACAAAGTAAAGTTCCATAATGCAGGTAGCTGGATTTCTGTTGTGGAAGATGATTCCCTCAGCGAGTGAGAAATAGGTCTCGGCTTCCTGAGCCTCCTTGTCTCCAGCTGACCATCCTGCTAGGACTGTGCTTCAGAAGATACGTCTGCATGATGGAAGGAAGATCTGTGATCTCCCAGTGACTGTTATTACACCGACCTCTCCCTCCACATTGTCTTCATGTTGGCACAGTGCCGGCAATTTTTATCCATCTTACCAAAGGGTAGATAGTTGTATATAGCATTGTGTAGAATTGTATAGAATAAATTTGCTGTAGAACAATCCATGTGCCACAACGAAGTTTATTTATTGGATTTATTTTGTGTTACCCCCCCTATAAACCCCCCCTTCTGCTCGGTCTCGTGTCTCTCCATCCTCTATCCCCCCCCTTCTGCTGGGTCTCGTGTATCTCCATCCTCTATCCCCTCCCTTTCTGCTCGGTCTCGTGTCTCTCCATCCTCTATTCCCCCTCCCTTTCTGCTGGGTCTCGTGTCTCTCCATCTTCTATCCCCCCCCTTTCTGCTGGGTCTCGTGTCTCTCCATCTTCTATTCCCCCCCCCTTTCTGCTGGGTCTCGTGTCTCTCCATCTTCTATTCCCCCCCCTTTCTGCTGGGTCTCGTGTCTCTCCATCTTCTATTCCCCCCCCTTTCTGCTGGGTCTCGTGTCTCTCCATCTTCTATTCCCCCCCCTTTCTGCTGGGTCTCGTGTCTCTCCATCTTCTATTCCCCCCCCCTTTCTGCTGGGTCTTGTGTCTCTCCATCTTCTATTCCCCCCCCCTTTCTGCTGGGTCTCGTGTCTCTCCATCCTCTATCCCCCCCTTCTGCTGGGTCTCGTGTCTCTCCATCCTCTATCCCCCCCTTTCTGCTGGGTCTCGTGTCTCTCCATCCTCTATCCCCCCCTTTCTGCTGGGTCTCGTGTCTCTCCATCCTCTACCCCCCCCATTCTGCTGGGTCTCGTGTCTCTCCATCCTCTGCCTCCCCTTTTCTTCTGGGTTCTTATGTCTCTCCATTCTCTGTCCCCCCCTTTATGCTGGGTCTCGTCTCTCCATCCTCTATCCCCCCCTTTCTGCTGGGTCTGTGTCTCTCCCCCCTTTTAAGCTGGGTCTTGTGGCTCTCTATCCTCTATTCCCCCACCCCTTTATGCTGGGTCTCGTTTCTCTACATCCTCTATTCCCCCCCTCCTTTCTGCTGGGTCTGTGTCTCTCCATCCTCTATTCCCCTTTATGCTTGGTCTTGTGGCTCTTTATCCTCTATTCCCCCCTTTCTGCTGTATCTCGTGACTCTATTCCCCCTTTCTGCTGGGTCTCGTGTCTCTCCATCCTCTATCCCCCTTTCTGCTGGGTCTCGTGTCTCTCCATCCTCTATCCCGCCTTTCTGCTGGGTCTCGTCTCTCCATCCTCTCCCCCCATTTCTGCTGGGTCTCGTCTCTCCATCCTCTCCCCCCATTTCTGCTGGGTCTCGTCTCTCCATTCTCTATCCCTCCCATTTCTGCTGGGTCTCGTGTCTCCATTCTCTATCCCCCTATTTCTGCAGGGTTTCGTATCTCTCCAATCTCTATCCCCCCTTTCTGCTGGGTCTTGTGTGGTGGTGATCGGGGACACAATAACTGGTGGTGGTGATCGGCGACAGAATAACTGGTGTAGAGGTGATTGGGGGAACACAATAACTGGTGTGGAGGTGATCGGGGGGACACAATAACTGGTGTGGAGGTGATCAGAGTGACAATAACTGGTGTGGAGATGATGAGGGACACAACTGGTGTGGAGGTGATCGGGGACACAATAACTGGTGTGGAGGTGATCAGAGTGACAACTGGTATGGAGATGATGGGGGACACAATAACTGGCGTGGAGGTGATCGGGGACACAATAACTGGTGTGTTGGTGATCGGGGACACAATAACTGGTGTGGAGGTGATCGGGGACACAATAACTGGTGTGGAGATGATCTGGGACAAAATAACTGGTGTGGTGGTGATCAGGGACACAATAACTGGTGTGTTGGTGATCGGAGACACAAAAACTTGGGTGGAGGTGATCTGGGGGATACAATAAAGGGTGTGTAGGTGATCAAGGACACAATAACTGGTGTGGTGGTGATCGGGGACACAATAACTGGTGTGGAGGTGATCGGGACACAGCTGGTGTGGCGGTGATCTGGGACACAATAACTGGCGTGGCGGTGATCGGGGACACAACTGGTGTGGAGGTGATCGGGGACATAATAACTGGTGTGGCGGTGATCGGGGACATAATAACTGGTGTGGAGATGATCGGGGACACAATAACTGGTGTGGAGGTGATCGGGGGGACACAATAACTGGTGTGGAGGTGATCAGAGTGACAATAACTGGTGTGGAGATGATGAGGGACACAACTGGTGTGGAGGTGATCAGAGTGACAACTGGTATGGAGATCATGGGGGACACAATAACTGGTGTGGAGGTGATCGGGGACACAATAACTGGTGTGTTGGTGATCGGGGACACAATAACTGGTGTGGAGGTGATCTGGGACACAATAACTGGTGTGGAGTTGATCGGGGACACAATAACTGGTGTGGAGATGATCTGGGACAAAATAACTGGTGTGGTGGTGATCAGGGACACAATAACTGGTGTGTTGGTGATCGGAGACAGAATAACTTGGGTGGAGGTGATCGGGGACATAATAACTGGTGTGGAGATGATCGGGGATACAATAAAGGGTGTGTAGGTGATCAAGGACACAATAACTGGTGTGGTGGTGATCGGGGACACAATAACTGGTGTGGCGGTGATCGGGGACATAATAACTGGTGTGGCGGTGATCGGGGACACAATAACTGGTGTGGCGGTGATCGGGGACATAATAACTGGTGTGGAGATGATCGGGGACACAATAACTGGTGTGGAGGTGATCGGGGACACAATAACTGGTGTGGCGGTGTTTGGGGAACAATAACTGGTGTAGAGGTGATCGGAGACACAATAACTGGTGTGGAGATGATCGGGGACACAATAACTGGTGTGGAGGTGATCGGGGACACAGTAACTGGTGTGGAGGTGATCGGGGACACAATAACTGGTGTGGAGGTGATCGAGGACACAATAACTGGTGTGGCGGTGATCGGGGACATAATAACTAGTGTGGAGGTGATCGGGGACACAATAACTGGTGTGGAGGTGATCGGGAACACAATAACTGGTGTGGAGGTGGTCAGGGACACAATATTTGGGGGGGGGGTGATCGGGGACACAATAACTGGTGTGGTGGTGATCAGGGACAAATAACTGGTGTGGAGGTGATCGGGGACACAATAACTGGTGTGGTGGTGATCGGGGACAAATAACTGGTGTGGAGGTGATCGGGGACACAATAACTGGTGTGGTGGTGATCGGGGACACAATAACTGGTGTGGAGGTGATCGGGGGACACAATAACTGCTGTGGAGGTGATCGGGGACACAATAACTGGTGTGGCGGTGATCGGGGAACAATAACTGATGTGGAGGTAATTGGAGACACAATAACTGGCGTGGAGGTGATTGGGGACAAAATAACTGGTGTGGAGATGATTGGGGACACAGAAACTGGTGTGGCGGTGATCGGGGACACAATAACATGTGTGGCGGTGATCGGGGACACAATAACATGTGTGGAGGTGATCGGGGAACAATAACTGGTGTGAAGGTGATCGGAGACACAATAATTGGTGTGGAGGTGATCGGGGACACAATAACTGGTGTGGAGGTGATCGGGGACACAATAACATGTGTGGCGGTGATCGGGGAACAATAACTGGTGTGGAGGTGAACGGAGACACAATAATTGGTGTGGAGGTGATCGGGGACACAATAACTGGTGTGGAGGTGATCGGGGACACAATAACATGTGTGGCGGTGATCGGGGAACAATAACTGGTGTGGAGGTGGTCAGGGACACAATATTTGGGGGGGAGGTGATCGGTGACACAACTGGTGTGGAGGTGATCGGGGACACAATAACTGGTGTGGAGGTGATCGGGAGCACAATAACTGGTGTGGAGGTGATCGGGGTCACAAATACTGGTGTGGAGGTGATCGGGGACACAATAACTGGTGTGGCGGTGATCGGGGAACAATAACTGGTGTGGAGGTGATCGGAGACACAATAACTGGTGTGGAGATGATTGGGGACACAGAAACTGGTGTGGAGTTGATCGGGGACACAATAACCGGTGTGGAGATGATCTGGGACAAAATAACTGGTGTGATGGTGATCAGGGACACAATAACTGGTGTGTTGGTGATCGGAGACACAATAACTTGGGTGGAGGTGATCTGGGGGATACAATAAAGGGTGTGTAGGTGATCAAGGACACAATAACTGGTGTGGTGGTGATCGGGGACACAATAACTGGTGTGGAGGTGATCGGGACACAACTGGTGTGGCGGTGATCTGGGACACAATAACTGGTGTGGCGGTGATCGGGACACAATAACTGGTGTGGCGGTGATCGGGGACACAACTGGTGTGGAGGTGATCGGGGACATAATAACTGGTGTGGCGGTGATCGGGGACACAATAACTGGTGTGGCGGTGATCGGAGACACAATAACTGGTGTGGAGGTGATCGGGACATAATAACTGGTGTGGAGGTGATCGGGGACACAATAACTGGTGTGGAGGTGATCGGGGGGACACTAACTGGTGTGGAGGTGATCAGAGTGACAATAACTGGTGTGGAGATGATGAGGGACACAACTGGTGTGGAGGTGATCGGGGACACAATAACTGGTGTGGAGGTGATCAGAGTGACAACTGGTGTGGAGATGATCTGGGACAAAATAACTGGTGTGGTGGTGATCGGGGACACAATAACTGGTGTGGAGGTGATCGGAGACACAATAACTGGTGTGGCAGTGATCTGGGACACAATAACTGGCGTGGCGGTGATCGGGACACAATAACTGGTGTGGCGGTGATCGGGGACACAACTGGTGTGGAGATGATCGGGGACATAATAACTGGTGTGGAGATGATCGGGGACACAATAACTGGTGTGGCGGTGATTGGGGACACAATAACTGGTGTGGAGGTGATCGTGGACATAATAACTGGTGTGGAGATGATCGGGGAACAATAACTGGTGTAGAGGTGATCGGGGACACAATAACTGGTGTGGCGGTGATCGGGGACACAATAACTGGTGTGGAGGTGATCGGGGACACAATAACTGGTGTGGCGGTGATCGGGGAACAATAACTGGTGTAGAGGTGATCGGAGACACAATAACTGGTGTGGCGGTGATCGGGGACACAATAACTGGTGTGGCGGTGATCGGGGAACAATAACTGGTATAGAGGTGATCGGGGACACAATAACTGGTGTGGCGGTGATCGGGGACACAATAACTGGTGTGGAGATGATCGGGGACACAATAACTGGTGTGGAGGTGATCGGGGACACAGTAACTGGTGTGGAGGTGATCGGGGACACAATAACTGGTGTGGTGGTGATCGGGGACACAATATTTGGGGGGGAGGTGATCGGGGACACAATAACTGGTGTGGAGGTGATCGGAGACACAATAATTGGTGTGGAGGTGATCGGGGACAAAATAACTGGTGTGGAGATGATTGGGGACACAGAAACTGGTGTGGCGGTGATCGGGGACACAATAACATGTGTGGCGGTGATTGGGGAACAATAACTGGTGTGGAGGTGATGATGGACACAATAACTGGTGTGGTGGTGATTGGGGACACAATAACTGGTGTGGAGGTGATCGGAGACACAGTAACTGGTATGGAGGTGATTGGGGACACAATAACTGGTGTGGAGGTGATCGGAGACACAGTAACTGGTATGGAGGTGATGGGGGACACAATAACTGGTGTGGTGGTGATTGGGGACACAATAACTGGTGTGGAGGTGATCGGAGACACAGTAACTGGTATGGAGGTGATTGGGGACACAATAACTGGTGTGGTGGTGATCGGAGACACAGTAACTGGTATGGAGGTGATTGGGGACACAGTAACTGGTATGGAGGTGATCGGAGACACAGTAACTGGTGTGGTGGTGATTGGGGACACAATAACTGGTGTGGAGGTGATCGGAGACACAGTAACTGGTATGGAGGTGATTGGGGACACAATAACTGGTGTGGTGGTGATTGGGGACACAATAACTGGTGTGGAGGTGGTCAGGGACACAATATTTGGGGGGGAGGTGATCGGGGACACAATAACTGGTGTGGAGGTGATCGGGGACACAATAACATGTGTGGCGGTGATCGGGGAACAATAACTGGTGTGGTGGTGATCGGGGACACAATAACTGGTGTGGAGGTGATCGGGGACACAATAACTGGTGTGGCGGTGATCGGGGACACAATAACTGGTGTGGAGGTGATCGGGGACAGAATAACTTGGGTGGAGGTGATCGGGGACATAATAACTGGTGTGGAGATGATCGGGGATACAATAAAGGGTGTGTAGGTGATCAAGGACACAATAACTGGTGTGGTGGTGATCGGGGACACAATAACTGGTGTGGCGGTGATCGGGGACATAATAACTGGTGTGGCGGTGATCGGGGACACAATAACTGGTGTGGCGGTGATCGGGGACATAATAACTGGTGTGGAGATGATCGGGGACACAATAACTGGTGTGGAGGTGATCGGGGACACAATAACTGGTGTGGCGGTGTTTGGGGAACAATAACTGGTGTAGAGGTGATCGGAGACACAATAACTGGTGTGGAGATGATCGGGGACACAATAACTGGTGTGGAGGTGATCGGGGACACAGTAACTGGTGTGGAGGTGATCGGGGATACAATAACTGGTGTGGAGGTGATCGGGAACACAATAACTGGTGTGGAGGTGGTCAGGGACACAATATTTGGGGGGGGGGGGGGGTGATCGGGGACACAATAACTGGTGTGGTGGTGATCAGGGACAAATAACTGGTGTGGAGGTGATCGGGGACACAATAACTGGTGTGGTGGTGATCGGGGACAAATAACTGGTGTGGAGGTGATCGGGGACACAATAACTGGTGTGGTGGTGATCGGGGACACAATAACTGGTGTGGAGGTGATCGGGGGACACAATAACTGCTGTGGAGGTGATCGGGGACACAATAACTGGTGTGGCGGTGATCGGGGAACAATAACTGATGTGGAGGTAATTGGAGACACAATAACTGGTGTGGAGGTGATCGGGGACAAAATAACTGGTGTGGAGATGATTGGGGACACAGAAACTGGTGTGGCGGTGATCGGGGACACAATAACATGTGTGGCGGTGATCGGGGACACAATAACATGTGTGGCGGTGATCGGGGAACAATAACTGGTGTGAAGGTGATCGGAGACACAATAATTGGTGTGGAGGTGATCGGGGACACAATAACTGGTGTGGAGGTGATCGGGGACACAATAACATGTGTGGCGGTGATCGGGGAACAATAACTGGTGTGGAGGTGAATGGAGACACAATAATTGGTGTGGAGGTGATCGGGGACACAATAACTGGTGTGGAGGTGATCGGGGACACAATAACATGTGTGGCGGTGATCGGGGAACAATAACTGGTGTGGAGGTGGTCAGGGACACAATATTTGGGGGGGAGGTGATCGGTGACACAACAACTGGTGTGGAGGTGATCGGGGACACAATAACTGGTGTGGAGGTGATCGGGAGCACAATAACTGGTGTGGAGGTGATCGGGGTCACAAATACTGGTGTGGAGGTGATCGGGGACACAATAACTGGTGTGGCGGTGATCGGGGAACAATAACTGGTGTGGAGGTGATCGGAGACACAATAACTGGTGTGGAGATGATTGGGGACACAGAAACTGGTGTGGAGTTGATCGGGGACACAATAACCGGTGTGGAGATGATCTGGGACAAAATAACTGGTGTGGTGGTGATCAGGGACACAATAACTGGTGTGTTGGTGATCGGAGACACAATAACTTGGGTGGAGGTGATCTGGGGGATACAATAAAGGGTGTGTAGGTGATCAAGGACACAATAACTGGTGTGGTGGTGATCGGGGACACAATAACTGGTGTGGAGGTGATCGGGACACAACTGGTGTGGCGGTGATCTGGGACACAATAACTGGTGTGGCGGTGATCGGGACACAATAACTGGTGTGGCGGGGATCGGGGACACAACTGGTGTGGAGGTGATCGGGGACATAATAACTGGTGTGGCGGTGATCGGGGACACAATAACTGGTGTGGCGGAGATCGGAGACACAATAACTGGTGTGGAGGTGATCGGGACATAATAACTGGTGTGGAGGTGATCGGGGACACAATAACTGGTGTGGAGGTGATCGGGGGGACACAATAACTGGTGTGGAGGTGATCAGAGTGACAATAACTGGTGTGGAGATGATGAGGGACACAACTGGTGTGGAGGTGATCGGGGACACAATAACTGGTGTGGAGGTGATCAGAGTGACAACTGGTGTGGAGATGATCTGGGACAAAATAACTGGTGTGGTGGTGATCGGGGACACAATAACTGGTGTGGAGGTGATCGGAGACACAATAACTGGTGTGGCAGTGATCTGGGACACAATAACTGGCGTGGCGGTGATCGGGACACAATAACTGGTGTGGCGGTGATCGGGGACACAACTGGTGTGGAGATGATCGGGGACATAATAACTGGTGTGGAGATGATCGGGGACACAATAACTGGTGTGGCGGTGATTGGGGACACAATAACTGGTGTGGAGGTGATCGTGGACATAATAACTGGTGTGGAGATGATCGGGGAACAATAACTGGTGTAGAGGTGATCGGGGACACAATAACTGGTGTGGCGGTGATCGGGGACACAATAACTGGTGTGGAGGTGATCGGGGACACAATAACTGGTGTGGCGGTGATCGGGGAACAATAACTGGTGTAGAGGTGATCGGAGACACAATAACTGGTGTGGCGGTGATCGGGGACACAATAACTGGTGTGGCGGTGATCGGGGAACAATAACTGGTATAGAGGTGATCGGGGACACAATAACTGGTGTGGCGGTGATCGGGGACACAATAACTGGTGTGGAGATGATCGGGGACACAATAACTGGTGTGGAGGTGATCGGGGACACAGTAACTGGTGTGGAGGTGATCGGGGACACAATAACTGGTGTGGTGGTGATCGGGGACACAATATTTGGGGGGGAGGTGATCGGGGACACAATAACTGGTGTGGAGGTGATCGGAGACACAATAATTGGTGTGGAGGTGATCGGGGACAAAATAACTGGTGTGGAGATGATTGGGGACACAGAAACTGGTGTGGCGGTGATCGGGGACACAATAACATGTGTGGCGGTGATTGGGGAACAATAACTGGTGTGGAGGTGATGATGGACACAATAACTGGTGTGGTGGTGATTGGGGACACAATAACTGGTGTGGAGGTGATCGGAGACACAGTAACTGGTATGGAGGTGATGGGGGACACAATAACTGGTGTGGTGGTGATTGGGGACACAATAACTGGTGTGGAGGTGATCGGAGACACAGTAACTGGTATGGAGGTGATTGGGGACACAATAACTGGTGTGGTGGTGATCGGAGACACAGTAACTGGTATGGAGGTGATTGGGGACACAGTAACTGGTATGGAGGTGATCGGAGACACAGTAACTGGTGTGGTGGTGATTGGGGACACAATAACTGGTGTGGAGGTGATCGGAGACACAGTAACTGGTATGGAGGTGATTGGGGACACAATAACTGGTGTGGTGGTGATTGGGGACACAATAACTGGTGTGGAGGTGGTCAGGGACACAATATTTGGGGGGGAGGTGATCGGGGACACAATAACTGGTGTGGAGGTGATCGGGGACACAATAACATGTGTGGCGGTGATCGGGGAACAATAACTGGTGTGGTGGTGATCGGGGACACAATAACTGGTGTGGAGGTGATCGGGGACACAATAACTGGTGTGGCGGTGATCGGGGACACAATAACTGGTGTGGAGGTGATCGGGGACAGAATAACTTGGGTGGAGGTGATCGGGGACATAATAACTGGTGTGGAGATGATCGGGGATACAATAAAGGGTGTGTAGGTGATCAAGGACACAATAACTGGTGTGGTGGTGATCGGGGACACAATAACTGGTGTGGCGGTGATCGGGGACATAATAACTGGTGTGGCGGTGATCGGGGACACAATAACTGGTGTGGCGGTGATCGGGGACATAATAACTGGTGTGGAGATGATCGGGGACACAATAACTGGTGTGGAGGTGATCGGGGACACAATAACTGGTGTGGCGGTGTTTGGGGAACAATAACTGGTGTAGAGGTGATCGGAGACACAATAACTGGTGTGGAGATGATCGGGGACACAATAACTGGTGTGGAGGTGATCGGGGACACAGTAACTGGTGTGGAGGTGATCGGGGATACAATAACTGGTGTGGAGGTGATCGGGAACACAATAACTGGTGTGGAGGTGGTCAGGGACACAATATTTGGGGGGGGGGGGGTGATCGGGGACACAATAACTGGTGTGGTGGTGATCAGGGACAAATAACTGGTGTGGAGGTGATCGGGGACACAATAACTGGTGTGGTGGTGATCGGGGACAAATAACTGGTGTGGAGGTGATCGGGGACACAATAACTGGTGTGGTGGTGATCGGGGACACAATAACTGGTGTGGAGGTGATCGGGGGACACAATAACTGCTGTGGAGGTGATCGGGGACACAATAACTGGTGTGGCGGTGATCGGGGAACAATAACTGATGTGGAGGTAATTGGAGACACAATAACTGGTGTGGAGGTGATCGGGGACAAAATAACTGGTGTGGAGATGATTGGGGACACAGAAACTGGTGTGGCGGTGATCGGGGACACAATAACATGTGTGGCGGTGATCGGGGACACAATAACATGTGTGGCGGTGATCGGGGAACAATAACTGGTGTGAAGGTGATCGGAGACACAATAATTGGTGTGGAGGTGATCGGGGACACAATAACTGGTGTGGAGGTGATCGGGGACACAATAACATGTGTGGCGGTGATCGGGGAACAATAACTGGTGTGGAGGTGAATGGAGACACAATAATTGGTGTGGAGGTGATCGGGGACACAATAACTGGTGTGGAGGTGATCGGGGACACAATAACATGTGTGGCGGTGATCGGGGAACAATAACTGGTGTGGAGGTGGTCAGGGACACAATATTTGGGGGGGAGGTGATCGGTGACACAACAACTGGTGTGGAGGTGATCGGGGACACAATAACTGGTGTGGAGGTGATCGGGAGCACAATAACTGGTGTGGAGGTGATCGGGGTCACAAATACTGGTGTGGAGGTGATCGGGGACACAATAACTGGTGTGGCGGTGATCGGGGAACAATAACTGGTGTGGAGGTGATCGGAGACACAATAACTGGTGTGGAGATGATTGGGGACACAGAAACTGGTGTGGAGTTGATCGGGGACACAATAACCGGTGTGGAGATGATCTGGGACAAAATAACTGGTGTGGTGGTGATCAGGGACACAATAACTGGTGTGTTGGTGATCGGAGACACAATAACTTGGGTGGAGGTGATCTGGGGGATACAATAAAGGGTGTGTAGGTGATCAAGGACACAATAACTGGTGTGGTGGTGATCGGGGACACAATAACTGGTGTGGAGGTGATCGGGACACAACTGGTGTGGCGGTGATCTGGGACACAATAACTGGTGTGGCGGTGATCGGGACACAATAACTGGTGTGGCGGGGATCGGGGACACAACTGGTGTGGAGGTGATCGGGGACATAATAACTGGTGTGGCGGTGATCGGGGACACAATAACTGGTGTGGCGGAGATCGGAGACACAATAACTGGTGTGGAGGTGATCGGGACATAATAACTGGTGTGGAGGTGATCGGGGACACAATAACTGGTGTGGAGGTGATCGGGGGGACACAATAACTGGTGTGGAGGTGATCAGAGTGACAATAACTGGTGTGGAGATGATGAGGGACACAACTGGTGTGGAGGTGATCGGGGACACAATAACTGGTGTGGAGGTGATCAGAGTGACAACTGGTGTGGAGATGATCTGGGACAAAATAACTGGTGTGGTGGTGATCGGGGACACAATAACTGGTGTGGAGGTGATCGGAGACACAATAACTGGTGTGGCGGTGATCTGGGACACAATAACTGGCGTGGCGGTGATCGGGACACAATAACTGGTGTGGCGGTGATCGGGAACACAACTGGTGTGGAGATGATCGGGGACATAATAACTGGTGTGGAGATGATCGGGGACACAATTCTTGGTGTGGCGGTGATTGGGGACACAATAACTGGTGTGGAGGTGATCGTGGACATAATAACTGGTGTGGAGATGATCGGGGAACAATAACTGGTGTAGAGGTGATCGGGGACACAATAACTGGTGTGGCGGTGATCGGGGACACAATAACTGGTGTGGAGGTGATCGGGGACACAATAACTGGTGTGGCGGTGATCGGGGAACAATAACTGGTGTAGAGGTGATCGGAGACACAATAACTGGTGTGGCGGTGATCGGGGACACAATAACTGGTGTGGCGGTGATCGGGGAACAATAACTGGTATAGAGGTGATCGGGGACACAATAACTGGTATGGCGGTGATCGGGGACACAATAACTGGTGTGGAGATGATCGGGGACACAATAACTGGTGTGGAGGTGATCGGGGACACAGTAACTGGTGTGGAGGTGATCGGGGACACAATAACTGGTGTGGTGGTGATCGGGGACACAATATTTGGGGGGGAGGTGATCGGGGACACAATAACTGGTGTGGAGGTGATCGGAGACACAATAATTGGTGTGGAGGTGATCGGTGCAAAATAACTGGTGTGGAGATGATTGGGGACACAGAAACTGGTGTGGCGGTGATCGGGGACACAATAACATGTGTGGCGGTGATTGGGGAACAATAACTGGTGTGGAGGTGATGATGGACACAGTAACTGGTGTGGTGGTGATTGGGGACACAATAACTGGTGTGGAGGTGATCAGAGACACAGTAACTGGTATGGAGGTGATTGGGGACACAATAACTGGTGTGGAGGTGATCGGAGACACAGTAACTGGTATGGAGGTGATTGGGGACACAATAACTGGTGTGGTGGTGATTGGGGACACAATAACTGGTGTGGAGGTGATCGGAGACACAGTAACTGGTATGGAGGTGATTGGGGACACAATAACTGGTGTGGTGGTGATCGGAGACACAGTAACTGGTATGGAGGTGATTGGGGACACAGTAACTGGTATGGAGGTGATCGGAGACACAGTAACGTGTGGTGTTGATTGGGGACACAATAACTGGTGTGGAGGTGATCGGAGACACAGTAACTGGTATGGAGGTGATTGGGGACACAATAACTGGTGTGGTGGTGATTGGGGACACAATAACTGGTGTGGAGGTGGTCAGGGACACAATATTTGGGGGGGAGGTGATCGGGGACACAATAACTGGTGTGAAGGTGATCGGGGACACAATAACATGTGTGGCGGTGATCGGGGAACAATAACTGGTGTGGTGGTGATCGGGGACACAATAACTGGTGTGGAGGTGATCGGGGACACAATAACTGGTGTGGCGGTGATCGGGGACACAATAACTGGTGTGGAGGTGATCGGGGACACAATAACATGTGTGGCGGTGATCGGGGAACAATAACTGGTGTGGTGGTGATCGGGGACACAATAAGTGGTGTGGTGGTGATCGGGGACACAATAACTGGTGTGGAGGTGATCGGGGACACAATAACATGTGTGGCGGTGATCGGGGAACAATAACTGGTGTGGTGGTGATCGGGGACACAATAACATGTGTGGCGGTGATCGGGGAACAATAACTGGTGTGGTGGTGATCGGGGACACAATAAGTGGTGTGGTGGTGATCGGGGACACAATAACTGGTGTGGAGGTGATCGGGGACACAATAACATGTGTGGCGGTGATCGGGGAACAATAACTGGTGTGGTGGTGATCGGGGACACAATAACATGTGTGGCGGTGATCGGGGAACAATAACTGGTGTGAAGGTGATCGGAGACACAATAATTGGTGTGGAGGTGATCGGGGACACAATAACTGGTGTGGAGGTGAACGGAGACACAATAATTGGTGTGGAGGTGATCAGGGACACAATAACTGGTGTGGAGGTGATCGGGGACACAATAACATGTGTGGCGGTGATCGGGGAACAATAACTGGTGTGGAGGTGGTCAGGGACACAATATTTGGGGGGGAGGTGATCGGTGACACAACAACTGGTGTGGAGGTGATCGGGGACACAATAACTGGTGTGGAGGTGATCGGGAGCACAATAACTGGTGTGGAGGTGATCGGGGTCACAAATACTGGTGTGGAGGTGATCGGGGACACAATAACTGGTGTGGCGGTGATCGGGGAACAATAACTGGTGTGGAGGTGATCGGAGACACAATAACTGGTGTGGAGATGATTGGGGACACAGAAACTGGTGTGGAGTTGATCGGGGACACAATAACCGGTGTGGAGATGATCTGGGACAAAATAACTGGTGTGGTGGTGATCAGGGACACAATAACTGGTGTGTTGGTGATCGGAGACACAATAACTTGGGTGGAGGTGATCTGGGGGATACAATAAAGGGTGTGTAGGTGATCAAGGACACAATAACTGGTGTGGTGGTGATCGGGGACACAATAACTGGTGTGGAGGTGATCGGGACACAACTGGTGTGGCGGTGATCTGGGACACAATAACTGGTGTGGCGGTGATCGGGACACAATAACTGGTGTGGCGGTGATCGGGGACACAACTGGTGTGGAGGTGATCGGGGACATAATAACTGGTGTGGCGGTGATCGGGGACACAATAACTGGTGTGGCGGTGATCGGAGACACAATAACTGGTGTGGAGGTGATCGGGACATAATAACTGGTGTGGAGGTGATCGGGGACACAATAACTGGTGTGGAGGTGATCGGGGGGACACAATAACTGGTGTGGAGGTGATCAGAGTGACAATAACTGGTGTGGAGATGATGAGGGACACAACTGGTGTGGAGGTGATCGGGGACACAATAACTGGTGTGGAGGTGATCAGGGACACAATAACTGGTGTGGAGGTGATCGGGGACACAATAACATGTGTGGCGGTGATCGGGGAACAATAACTGGTGTGGAGGTGGTCAGGGACACAATATTTGGGGGGGAGGTGATCGGTGACACAACAACTGGTGTGGAGGTGATCGGGGACACAATAACTGGTGTGGAGGTGATCGGGAGCACAATAACTGGTGTGGAGGTGATCGGGGTCACAAATACTGGTGTGGAGGTGATCGGGGACACAATAACTGGTGTGGCGGTGATCGGGGAACAATAACTGGTGTGGAGGTGATCGGAGACACAATAACTGGTGTGGAGATGATTGGGGACACAGAAACTGGTGTGGAGTTGATCGGGGACACAATAACCGGTGTGGAGATGATCTGGGACAAAATAACTGGTGTGGTGGTGATCAGGGACACAATAACTGGTGTGTTGGTGATCGGAGACACAATAACTTGGGTGGAGGTGATCTGGGGGATACAATAAAGGGTGTGTAGGTGATCAAGGACACAATAACTGGTGTGGTGGTGATCGGGGACACAATAACTGGTGTGGAGGTGATCGGGACACAACTGGTGTGGCGGTGATCTGGGACACAATAACTGGTGTGGCGGTGATCGGGACACAATAACTGGTGTGGCGGTGATCGGGGACACAACTGGTGTGGAGGTGATCGGGGACATAATAACTGGTGTGGCGGTGATCGGGGACACAATAACTGGTGTGGCGGTGATCGGAGACACAATAACTGGTGTGGAGGTGATCGGGACATAATAACTGGTGTGGAGGTGATCGGGGACACAATAACTGGTGTGGAGGTGATCGGGGGGACACAATAACTGGTGTGGAGGTGATCAGAGTGACAATAACTGGTGTGGAGATGATGAGGGACACAACTGGTGTGGAGGTGATCGGGGACACAATAACTGGTGTGGAGGTGATCAGAGTGACAACTGTTGTGGAGATGATCTGGGACAAAATAACTGGTGTGGTGGTGATCGGGGACACAATAACTGGTGTGGAGGTGATCGGAGACACAACAACTGCTGTGGCGGTGATCTGGGACACAATAACTGGCGTGGCGGTGATCGGGACACAATAACTGGTGTGGCGGTGATCGGGGACACAACTGGTGTGGAGATGATCGGGGACATAATAACTGGTGTGGAGATGATCGGGGATACAATAACTGGTGTGGCGGTGATTGGGGACACAATAACTGGTGTGGAGGTGATCGTGGACATAATAACTGGTGTGGAGATGATCGGGGAACAATAACTGGTGTAGAGGTGATCGGGGACACAATAACTGGTGTGGCGGTGATCGGGGACACAATAACTGGTGTGGAGGTGATCGGGGACACAATAACTGGTGTGGCGGTGATCGGGGAACAATAACTGGTGTAGAGGTGATCGGAGACACAATAACTGGTGTGGCGGTGATCGGGGACACAATAACTGGTGTGGCGGTGATCGGGGAACAATAACTGGTATAGAGGTGATCGGGGACACAATAACTGGTGTGGCGGTGATCGGGGACACAATAACTGGTGTGGAGATGATCGGGGACACAATAACTGGTGTGGAGGTGATCGGGGACACAGTAACTGGTGTGGAGGTGATCGGGGACACAATAACTGGTGTGGTGGTGATCGGGGACACAATATTTGGGGGGGAGGTGATCGGGGACACAATAACTGGTGTGGAGGTGATCGGAGACACAATAATTGGTGTGGAGGTGATCGGGGACAAAATAACTGGTGTGGAGATGATTGGGGACACAGAAACTGGTGTGGCGGTGATCGGGGACACAATAACATGTGTGGCGGTGATTGGGGAACAATAACTGGTGTGGAGGTGATGATGGACACAATAACTGGTGTGGTGGTGATTGGGGACACAATAACTGGTGTGGTGGTGATCGGGGACAAATAACTGGTGTGGAGGTGATCGGGGACACAATAACTGGTGTGGTGGTGATCGGGGACACAATAACTGGTGTGGAGGTGATCGGGGGACACAATAACTGCTGTGGAGGTGATCGGGGACACAATAACTGGTGTGGCGGTGATCGGGGAACAATAACTGATGTGGAGGTAATTGGAGACACAATAACTGGTGTGGAGGTGATCGGGGACAAAATAACTGGTGTGGAGATGATTGGGGACACAGAAACTGGTGTGGCGGTGATCGGGGACACAATAACATGTGTGGCGGTGATCGGGGACACAATAACATGTGTGGCGGTGATCGGGGAACAATAACTGGTGTGAAGGTGATCGGAGACACAATAATTGGTGTGGAGGTGATCGGGGACACAATAACTGGTGTGGAGGTGATCGGGGACACAATAACATGTGTGGCGGTGATCGGGGAACAATAACTGGTGTGGAGGTGAATGGAGACACAATAATTGGTGTGGAGGTGATCGGGGACACAATAACTGGTGTGGAGGTGATCGGGGACACAATAACATGTGTGGCGGTGATCGGGGAACAATAACTGGTGTGGAGGTGGTCAGGGACACAATATTTGGGGGGGAGGTGATCGGTGACACAACAACTGGTGTGGAGGTGATCGGGGACACAATAACTGGTGTGGAGGTGATCGGGAGCACAATAACTGGTGTGGAGGTGATCGGGGTCACAAATACTGGTGTGGAGGTGATCGGGGACACAATAACTGGTGTGGCGGTGATCGGGGAACAATAACTGGTGTGGAGGTGATCGGAGACACAATAACTGGTGTGGAGATGATTGGGGACACAGAAACTGGTGTGGAGTTGATCGGGGACACAATAACCGGTGTGGAGATGATCTGGGACAAAATAACTGGTGTGGTGGTGATCAGGGACACAATAACTGGTGTGTTGGTGATCGGAGACACAATAACTTGGGTGGAGGTGATCTGGGGGATACAATAAAGGGTGTGTAGGTGATCAAGGACACAATAACTGGTGTGGTGGTGATCGGGGACACAATAACTGGTGTGGAGGTGATCGGGACACAACTGGTGTGGCGGTGATCTGGGACACAATAACTGGTGTGGCGGTGATCGGGACACAATAACTGGTGTGGCGGGGATCGGGGACACAACTGGTGTGGAGGTGATCGGGGACATAATAACTGGTGTGGCGGTGATCGGGGACACAATAACTGGTGTGGCGGAGATCGGAGACACAATAACTGGTGTGGAGGTGATCGGGACATAATAACTGGTGTGGAGGTGATCGGGGACACAATAACTGGTGTGGAGGTGATCGGGGGGACACAATAACTGGTGTGGAGGTGATCAGAGTGACAATAACTGGTGTGGAGATGATGAGGGACACAACTGGTGTGGAGGTGATCGGGGACACAATAACTGGTGTGGAGGTGATCAGAGTGACAACTGGTGTGGAGATGATCTGGGACAAAATAACTGGTGTGGTGGTGATCGGGGACACAATAACTGGTGTGGAGGTGATCGGAGACACAATAACTGGTGTGGCGGTGATCTGGGACACAATAACTGGCGTGGCGGTGATCGGGACACAATAACTGGTGTGGCGGTGATCGGGAACACAACTGGTGTGGAGATGATCGGGGACATAATAACTGGTGTGGAGATGATCGGGGACACAATTCTTGGTGTGGCGGTGATTGGGGACACAATAACTGGTGTGGAGGTGATCGTGGACATAATAACTGGTGTGGAGATGATCGGGGAACAATAACTGGTGTAGAGGTGATCGGGGACACAATAACTGGTGTGGCGGTGATCGGGGACACAATAACTGGTGTGGAGGTGATCGGGGACACAATAACTGGTGTGGCGGTGATCGGGGAACAATAACTGGTGTAGAGGTGATCGGAGACACAATAACTGGTGTGGCGGTGATCGGGGACACAATAACTGGTGTGGCGGTGATCGGGGAACAATAACTGGTATAGAGGTGATCGGGGACACAATAACTGGTATGGCGGTGATCGGGGACACAATAACTGGTGTGGAGATGATCGGGGACACAATAACTGGTGTGGAGGTGATCGGGGACACAGTAACTGGTGTGGAGGTGATCGGGGACACAATAACTGGTGTGGTGGTGATCGGGGACACAATATTTGGGGGGGAGGTGATCGGGGACACAATAACTGGTGTGGAGGTGATCGGAGACACAATAATTGGTGTGGAGGTGATCGGTGCAAAATAACTGGTGTGGAGATGATTGGGGACACAGAAACTGGTGTGGCGGTGATCGGGGACACAATAACATGTGTGGCGGTGATTGGGGAACAATAACTGGTGTGGAGGTGATGATGGACACAGTAACTGGTGTGGTGGTGATTGGGGACACAATAACTGGTGTGGAGGTGATCAGAGACACAGTAACTGGTATGGAGGTGATTGGGGACACAATAACTGGTGTGGAGGTGATCGGAGACACAGTAACTGGTATGGAGGTGATTGGGGACACAATAACTGGTGTGGTGGTGATTGGGGACACAATAACTGGTGTGGAGGTGATCGGAGACACAGTAACTGGTATGGAGGTGATTGGGGACACAATAACTGGTGTGGTGGTGATCGGAGACACAGTAACTGGTATGGAGGTGATTGGGGACACAGTAACTGGTATGGAGGTGATCGGAGACACAGTAACGTGTGGTGTTGATTGGGGACACAATAACTGGTGTGGAGGTGATCGGAGACACAGTAACTGGTATGGAGGTGATTGGGGACACAATAACTGGTGTGGTGGTGATTGGGGACACAATAACTGGTGTGGAGGTGGTCAGGGACACAATATTTGGGGGGGAGGTGATCGGGGACACAATAACTGGTGTGAAGGTGATCGGGGACACAATAACATGTGTGGCGGTGATCGGGGAACAATAACTGGTGTGGTGGTGATCGGGGACACAATAACTGGTGTGGAGGTGATCGGGGACACAATAACTGGTGTGGCGGTGATCGGGGACACAATAACTGGTGTGGAGGTGATCGGGGACACAATAACATGTGTGGCGGTGATCGGGGAACAATAACTGGTGTGGTGGTGATCGGGGACACAATAAGTGGTGTGGTGGTGATCGGGGACACAATAACTGGTGTGGAGGTGATCGGGGACACAATAACATGTGTGGCGGTGATCGGGGAACAATAACTGGTGTGGTGGTGATCGGGGACACAATAACATGTGTGGCGGTGATCGGGGAACAATAACTGGTGTGGTGGTGATCGGGGACACAATAAGTGGTGTGGTGGTGATCGGGGACACAATAACTGGTGTGGAGGTGATCGGGGACACAATAACATGTGTGGCGGTGATCGGGGAACAATAACTGGTGTGGTGGTGATCGGGGACACAATAACATGTGTGGCGGTGATCGGGGAACAATAACTGGTGTGAAGGTGATCGGAGACACAATAATTGGTGTGGAGGTGATCGGGGACACAATAACTGGTGTGGAGGTGAACGGAGACACAATAATTGGTGTGGAGGTGATCAGGGACACAATAACTGGTGTGGAGGTGATCGGGGACACAATAACATGTGTGGCGGTGATCGGGGAACAATAACTGGTGTGGAGGTGGTCAGGGACACAATATTTGGGGGGGAGGTGATCGGTGACACAACAACTGGTGTGGAGGTGATCGGGGACACAATAACTGGTGTGGAGGTGATCGGGAGCACAATAACTGGTGTGGAGGTGATCGGGGTCACAAATACTGGTGTGGAGGTGATCGGGGACACAATAACTGGTGTGGCGGTGATCGGGGAACAATAACTGGTGTGGAGGTGATCGGAGACACAATAACTGGTGTGGAGATGATTGGGGACACAGAAACTGGTGTGGAGTTGATCGGGGACACAATAACCGGTGTGGAGATGATCTGGGACAAAATAACTGGTGTGGTGGTGATCAGGGACACAATAACTGGTGTGTTGGTGATCGGAGACACAATAACTTGGGTGGAGGTGATCTGGGGGATACAATAAAGGGTGTGTAGGTGATCAAGGACACAATAACTGGTGTGGTGGTGATCGGGGACACAATAACTGGTGTGGAGGTGATCGGGACACAACTGGTGTGGCGGTGATCTGGGACACAATAACTGGTGTGGCGGTGATCGGGACACAATAACTGGTGTGGCGGTGATCGGGGACACAACTGGTGTGGAGGTGATCGGGGACATAATAACTGGTGTGGCGGTGATCGGGGACACAATAACTGGTGTGGCGGTGATCGGAGACACAATAACTGGTGTGGAGGTGATCGGGACATAATAACTGGTGTGGAGGTGATCGGGGACACAATAACTGGTGTGGAGGTGATCGGGGGGACACAATAACTGGTGTGGAGGTGATCAGAGTGACAATAACTGGTGTGGAGATGATGAGGGACACAACTGGTGTGGAGGTGATCGGGGACACAATAACTGGTGTGGAGGTGATCAGGGACACAATAACTGGTGTGGAGGTGATCGGGGACACAATAACATGTGTGGCGGTGATCGGGGAACAATAACTGGTGTGGAGGTGGTCAGGGACACAATATTTGGGGGGGAGGTGATCGGTGACACAACAACTGGTGTGGAGGTGATCGGGGACACAATAACTGGTGTGGAGGTGATCGGGAGCACAATAACTGGTGTGGAGGTGATCGGGGTCACAAATACTGGTGTGGAGGTGATCGGGGACACAATAACTGGTGTGGCGGTGATCGGGGAACAATAACTGGTGTGGAGGTGATCGGAGACACAATAACTGGTGTGGAGATGATTGGGGACACAGAAACTGGTGTGGAGTTGATCGGGGACACAATAACCGGTGTGGAGATGATCTGGGACAAAATAACTGGTGTGGTGGTGATCAGGGACACAATAACTGGTGTGTTGGTGATCGGAGACACAATAACTTGGGTGGAGGTGATCTGGGGGATACAATAAAGGGTGTGTAGGTGATCAAGGACACAATAACTGGTGTGGTGGTGATCGGGGACACAATAACTGGTGTGGAGGTGATCGGGACACAACTGGTGTGGCGGTGATCTGGGACACAATAACTGGTGTGGCGGTGATCGGGACACAATAACTGGTGTGGCGGTGATCGGGGACACAACTGGTGTGGAGGTGATCGGGGACATAATAACTGGTGTGGCGGTGATCGGGGACACAATAACTGGTGTGGCGGTGATCGGAGACACAATAACTGGTGTGGAGGTGATCGGGACATAATAACTGGTGTGGAGGTGATCGGGGACACAATAACTGGTGTGGAGGTGATCGGGGGGACACAATAACTGGTGTGGAGGTGATCAGAGTGACAATAACTGGTGTGGAGATGATGAGGGACACAACTGGTGTGGAGGTGATCGGGGACACAATAACTGGTGTGGAGGTGATCAGAGTAACAACTGTTGTGGAGATGATCTGGGACAAAATAACTGGTGTGGTGGTGATCGGGGACACAATAACTGGTGTGGAGGTGATCGGAGACACAATAACTGCTGTGGCGGTGATCTGGGACACAATAACTGGCGTGGCGGTGATCGGGACACAATAACTGGTGTGGCGGTGATCGGGGACACAACTGGTGTGGAGATGATCGGGGACATAATAACTGGTGTGGAGATGATCGGGGATACAATAACTGGTGTGGCGGTGATTGGGGACACAATAACTGGTGTGGAGGTGATCGTGGACATAATAACTGGTGTGGAGATGATCGGGGAACAATAACTGGTGTAGAGGTGATCGGGGACACAATAACTGGTGTGGCGGTGATCGGGGACACAATAACTGGTGTGGAGGTGATCGGGGACACAATAACTGGTGTGGCGGTGATCGGGGAACAATAACTGGTGTAGAGGTGATCGGAGACACAATAACTGGTGTGGCGGTGATCGGGGACACAATAACTGGTGTGGCGGTGATCGGGGAACAATAACTGGTATAGAGGTGATCGGGGACACAATAACTGGTGTGGCGGTGATCAGGGACACAATAACTGGTGTGGAGATGATCGGGGACACAATAACTGGTGTGGAGGTGATCGGGGACACAGTAACTGGTGTGGAGGTGATCGGGGACACAATAACTGGTGTGGTGGTGATCGGGGACACAATATTTGGGGGGGAGGTGATCGGGGACACAATAACTGGTGTGGAGGTGATCGGAGACACAATAATTGGTGTGGAGGTGATCGGGGACAAAATAACTGGTGTGGAGATGATTGGGGACACAGAAACTGGTGTGGCGGTGATCGGGGACACAATAACATGTGTGGCGGTGATTGGGGAACAATAACTGGTGTGGAGGTGATGATGGACACAATAACTGGTGTGGTGGTGATTGGGGACACAATAACTGGTGTGGAGGTGATCGGAGACACAGTAACTGGTATGGAGGTGATTGGGGACACAATAACTGGTGTGGAGGTGATCGGAGACACAGTAACTGGTATGGAGGTGATTGGGGACACAATAACTGGTGTGGTGGTGATTGGGGACACAATAACTGGTGTGGAGGTGATCGGAGACACAGTAACTGGTATGGAGGTGATTGGGGACACAATAACTTGTGTGGTGGTGATCGGAGACACAGTAACTGGTATGGAGGTGATTGGGGACACAGTAACTGGTATGGAGGTGATCGGAGACACAGTAACTGGTGTGGTGGTGATTGGGGACACAATAACTGGTGTGGAGGTGATCGGAGACACAGTAACTGGTATGGAGGTGATTGGGGACACAATAACTGGTGTGGTGGTGATTGGGGACACAATAACTGGTGTGGAGGTGATCGGGGACACAATAACATGTGTGGCGGTGATCGGGGAACAATAACTGGTGTGGTGGTGATCGGGGACACAATAACTGGTGTGGAGGTGATCGGGGACACAATAACTGGTGTGGCGGTGATCGGGGACACAATAACTGGTGTGGAGATGATTGGGGACACAGAAACTGGTGTGGAGTTGATCGGGGACACAATAACCGGTGTGGAGGTGATCGGGGTCACAAATACTGGTGTGGAGGTGATCGGGGACACAATAACTGGTGTGGCGGTGATCGGGGAACAATAACTGGTGTGGAGGTGATCGGAGACACAATAACTGGTGTGGAGATGATTGGGGACACAGAAACTGGTGTGGAGTTGATCGGGGACACAATAACCGGTGTGGAGATGATCTGGGACAAAATAACTGGTGTGGTGGTGATCAGGGACACAATAACTGGTGTGTTGGTGATCGGAGACACAATAACTTGGGTGGAGGTGATCTGGGGGATACAATAAAGGGTGTGTAGGTGATCAAGGACACAATAACTGGTGTGGTGGTGATCGGGGACACAATAACTGGTGTGGAGGTGATCGGGACACAACTGGTGTGGCGGTGATCTGGGACACAATAACTGGTGTGGCGGTGATCGGGACACAATAACTGGTGTGGCGGTGATCGGGGACACAACTGGTGTGGAGGTGATCGGGGACATAATAACTGGTGTGGCGGTGATCGGGGACACAATAACTGGTGTGGCGGTGATCGGAGACACAATAACTGGTGTGGAGGTGATCGGGACATAATAACTGGTGTGGAGGTGATCGGGGACACAATAACTGGTGTGGAGGTGATCGGGGGGACACAATAACTGGTGTGGAGGTGATCAGAGTGACAATAACTGGTGTGGAGATGATGAGGGACACAACTGGTGTGGAGGTGATCGGGGACACAATAACTGGTGTGGAGGTGATCAGAGTGACAACTGGTGTGGAGATGATCTGGGACAAAATAACTGGTGTGGTGGTGATCGGGGACACAATAACTGGTGTGGAGGTGATCGGAGACACAATAACTGGTGTGGCGGTGATCTGGGACACAATAACTGGCGTGGCGGTGATCGGGACACAATAACTGGTGTGGCGGTGATCGGGGACACAACTGGTGTGGAGATGATCGGGGACATAATAACTGGTGTGGAGATGATCGGGGATACAATAACTGGTGTGGCAGTGATTGGGGACACAATAACTGGTGTGGAGGTGATCGTGGACATAATAACTGGTGTGGAGATGATCGGGGAACAATAACTGGTGTAGAGGTGATCGGGGACACAATAACTGGTGTGGCGGTGATCGGGGACACAATAACTGGTGTGGAGGTGATCGGGGACACAATAACTGGTGTGGCGGTGATCGGGGAACAATAACTGGTGTAGAGGTGATCGGAGACACAATAACTGGTGTGGCGGTGATCGGGGACACAATAACTGGTGTGGCGGTGATCGGGGAACAATAACTGGTATAGAGGTGATCGGGGACACAATAACTGGTGTGGCGGTGATCAGGGACACAATAACTGGTGTGGAGATGATCGGGGACACAATAACTGGTGTGGAGGTGATCGGGGACACAGTAACTGGTGTGGAGGTGATCGGGGACACAATAACTGGTGTGGTGGTGATCGGGGACACAATATTTGGGGGGGAGGTGATCGGGGACACAATAACTGGTGTGGAGGTGATCGGAGACACAATAATTGGTGTGGAGGTGATCGGGGACAAAATAACTGGTGTGGAGATGATTGGGGACACAGAAACTGGTGTGGCGGTGATCGGGGACACAATAACATGTGTGGCGGTGATTGGGGAACAATAACTGGTGTGGAGGTGATGATGGACACAATAACTGGTGTGGTGGTGATTGGGGACACAATAACTGGTGTGGAGGTGATCGGAGACACAGTAACTGGTATGGAGGTGATTGGGGACACAATAACTGGTGTGGAGGTGATCGGAGACACAGTAACTGGTATGGAGGTGATTGGGGACACAATAACTGGTGTGGTGGTGATTGGGGACACAATAACTGGTGTGGAGGTGATCGGGGACACAATAACATGTGTGGCGGTGATCGGGGAACAATAACTGGTGTGGTGGTGATCGGGGACACAATAACTGGTGTGGAGGTGATCGGGGACACAATAACTGGTGTGGAGGTGATCGGAGACACAGTAACTGGTATGGAGGTGATTGGAGACACAGTAACTGGTGTGGTGGTGATTGGGGACACAATAACTGGTGTGGAGGTGATCGGAGACACAGTAACTGGTATGGAGGTGATTGGGGACACAATAACTGGTGTGGTGGTGATCGGAGACACAGTAACTGGTATGGAGGTGATTGGGGACACAGTAACTGGTATGGAGGTGATCGGAGACACAGTAACTGGTGTGGTGGTGATTGGGGACACAATAACTGGTGTGGAGGTGATCGGAGACACAGTAACTGGTATGGAGGTGATTGGGGACACAATAACTGGTGTGGTGGTGATTGGGGACACAATAACTGGTGTGGAGGTGATCGGGGACACAATAACATGTGTGGCGGTGATCGGGGAACAATAACTGGTGTGGTGGTGATCGGGGACACAATAACTGGTGTGGAGGTGATCGGGGACACAATAACTGGTGTGGCGGTGATCGGGGACACAATAACTGGTGTGGAGGTGATCGGGGACACAATAACATGTGTGGCGGTGATCGGGGAACAATAACTGGTGTGGTGGTGATCGGGGACACAATAAGTGGTGTGGTGGTGATCGGGGACACAATAACTGGTGTGGAGGTGATCGGGGACACAATAACTGGTGTGGAGGTGATCGGGGACACAATAACTGGTGTGGTGGTGATCAGGGACACAATAACTGGTGTGGCGGTGATCGGGGACACAATAACTGGTGTGGAGGTGATCGGGGACACAGTAACTGGTGTGGGGGTGATCAGGGACACAATAACTGGTGTGGAGGTGATCGGAGACACAATAACTGGTGTGGTGGTGATCGGAGACACAATAACTGGTGTGGCAGTGAACGGGGGTCACAATAACTGGTGTGGAGGTGATCGGGGACACAGTAACTGGTGTGGGGGTGATCAGGGACACAATAACTGGTGTGGAGGTGATCGGAGACACAATAACTGGTGTGGAGGTGATCGGGGACACAATAACTGGTGTGGCAGTGAACGGGGGACACAATATTTGGGGGGGAGGTGATCAGGGACACAATAACTGGTGTGGAGGTGATCAGGGAATAAATAACTGGTGTGGAGATGATTGGAGACACAATAACTGGTATGGAGGTGATCGGAGACACAATAACTGGTGTGGTGGTGATCGGGGACACAATAACTGGTGTGGAGATGATCGGGGACACAATAACTGGTGTGGAGGTGATCGGGGACACAATAACTGGTGTGGTGGTGATCGGGGACACAATAACTGGTGTGGAGATGATCGGGGACACAATAACTGGTGTGGAGGTGATCGGAGACACAATAATTGGTGTGGTGGTGATTGGGGACACAATAACTGGTGTGGAGATGATCGGGGACACAATAACTGGTGTGGAGGTGATCGGGGACACAATAACTGGTGTGGAGGTGATGATGGACACAATAACTGGTGTGGAGATGATCGGGGACACAATAACTGGTATGGAGGTGATCGGAGACACAATAATTGGTGTGGTGGTGATTGGGGACACAATAACTGGTATGGAGGTGATTGGGGACACAGTAACTGGTGTGGAGGTGATCGGGGACACAATAACTGGTGTGGAGGTGATCGGGGACACAATAACGGGTGTGGTGGTGATCGGAGACACAATAACTGGTGTGGCAGTGAACGGGGGACACAATAACTGGTGTGGAGGTGATCGGGGACACAGTAACTGGTGTGGGGGTGATCAGGGACACAATAACTGGTGTGGAGGTGATCGGAGACACAATAACTGGTGTGGAGGTGATCGGGGACACAATAACTGGTGTGGCAGTGAACGGGGGACACAATAACTGGTGTGGAGGTGATCGGGGACACAATAACTGGTGTGGAGGTGATCGGGGACACAATAACTGGTGTGGAGGTGATCGGAGACACAATAACTGGTATGGAGGTGATCGGAGACACAATAACTGGTGTGGTGGTGATCGGGGACACAATAACTGGTGTGGAGATGATCGGGGACACAATAACTGGTGTGGAGGTGATCGGGGACACAATAACTGGTGTGGTGGTGATCGGGGACACAATAACTGGTGTGGAGATGTTCGGGGACACATTAACTGGTGTGGAGGTGATCGGAGACAAAATAATTGGTGTGGTGGTGATTGGGGACACAATAACTGGTGTGGAGATGATCGGGGACACAATAACTGGTGTGGAGGTGATCGGGGACACAATAACTGGTGTGGAGGTGATTGGGGACACAGTAACTGGTGTGGAGGTGATCAGGGACACAATAACTGGTGTGGTGGTGATCGGGGACACAATAACTGGTGTGGAGGTGATCGGGGACACAATAACTGGTGTGGAGGTGATCGGGGACATAATAACTGGTGTGGAGGTGATCGGGGACACAATAACTGGTGTGGAGATGATCGGGGACACAATAACTGGTGTGGAGGTGATCGGAGACACAATAACTGGTGTGGTGGTGATCGGGGACACAATAACTGGTGTGGAGATGATCGGGGACACAATAACTGGTGTGGAGGTGATTGGGGACACAATAACTGGTATGGAGGTGATCGGAGACACAATAACTGGTGTGGAGGTGATTGGGGACACAATAACTGGTGTGGAGATGATCGGGGACACATTAACTGGTGTGGAGATGATCGGGGACACAATAACTGGTGTGGAGATGATCGGGGACACAATAACTGGTGTGGAGATGATCGGGGACACAATAACTGGTGTGGAGGTGATTGGGGACACAATAACTGGTGTGGAGATGATCGGGGACACATTAACTGGTGTGGAGGTGATCGGAGACAAAATAATTGGTGTGGCAGTGAACGGGGGACACAATAACTGGTGTGGTGGTGATTGGGGACACAGTAACTGGTGTGGAGGTGATCGGGGACACAATAACTGGTGTGGAGGTGATCGGGGACACAATAACGGGTGTGGTGGTGATCAGGGACACAATAACTGGTGTGGTGGTGATCAGGGACACAATAACTGGTGTGGTGGTGATCGGGGACACAATAACTGGTGTGGAGGTGATCGAGGACACAATAACTGGTGTGGAGGTGATCGGGGACATAATAACTGGTGTGGAGGTGATCGGGGACACAATAACTGGTGTGGAGATGATCGGGGACACAATAACTGGTGTGGAGGTGATCGGGGACACAATAACTGGTGTGGAGGTGATGATGGACACAATAACTGGTGTGGAGATGATCGGGGACACAATAACTGGTATGGAGGTGATCGGAGACACAATAATTGGTGTGGTGGTGATTGGGGACACAATAACTGGTATGGAGGTGATTGGGGACACAGTAACTGGTGTGGAGGTGATCGGGGACACAATAACTGGTGTGGAGGTGAACGGGGACACAATAACGGGTGTGGTGGTGATCGGAGACACAATAACTGGTGTGGAGGTGATCGGGGACACAGTAACTGGTGTGGGGGTGATCAGGGACACAATAACTGGTGTGGAGGTGATCGGAGACACAATAACTGGTGTGGAGGTGCAGGGACACAATAATTGGTGTGGCAGTGAACGGGGGACACAATAACTGGTGTGGAGGTGATCGGGACACAATAACTGGTGTGGAGGTGATCGGAGACACAATAACTGGTATGGAGGTGATCGGAGACACAATAACTGGTGTGGTGGTGATCGGGGACACAATAACTGGTGTGGAGATGATCGGGGACACAATAACTGGTGTGGAGATGATCGGGGACACAATAACTGGTGTGGTGGTGATCGGGGACACAATAACTGGTGTGGAGATGATCGGGGACACATTAACTGGTGTGGAGGTGATCGGAGACACAATAATTGGTGTGGTGGTGATTGGGGACACAATAACTGGTGTGGAGATGATCGGGGACACAATAACTGGTGTGGAGGTGATCGGGGACACAATAACTGGTGTGGTGGTGATCGGGGACACAATAACTGGTGTGGAGGTGATTGGGGGACACAATAACTGGTGTGGAGGTGATCGGGGACACAATAACTGGTGTGGAGGTGATCGGGGGGACACAATAACTGGTGTGGTGGTGATCAGGGACACAATAACTGGTGTGGAGGTGATCAGGGACACAATAACTGGTGTGGAGGTGATCGGGACACAATAACTGGTGTGGAGGTGATCGGGGACACAATAACTGGTGTGGTGGTGATCGGGGACACAATAACTGGTGTGGAGGTGATTGGGGGACACAATAACTGGTGTGGAGGTGATCGAGGACACAATAACTGGTGTGGAGGTGATCGGGGACACAATAACTGGTGTGTAGGTGATTGGGGGACACAATAACTGGTGTGGAGGTGATCGGGGACACAATAACTGGTGTGGTGGTGATCGGGGACACAATAACTGGTGTGGAGGTGATTGGGGGACACAATAATTGGTGTGGAGGTGATCGGGGACACAATAACTGGTGTGGAGGTGATCGGGAACACAATAACTGGTGGGGAGATGATCGGGGACACAATAACTGGTGTGGAGGTGATCGGGGACACAATAACTGGGATGGTGGTGATCGGGGACAGAATAACTGGTGTGGAGGTGATCGGGGACACAATAACGGGTGTGGAGGTGATTGGGGGACACAATAACTGGTGTGGAGGTGATCGGGGACACAATAACTGGTGTGGAGGTGATCAGGGACACAATACTGGTGTGGAGGTGATCGGGGACACAATAACTGGTGTGGAGGTGATCGGGACACAATAACTGGTGTGGAGGTGATCGGGGACACAATAACTGGTGTGGAGGTGATCCGGGACACAATAACTGGTGTGGTGGTGATCGGGGACACAATAACTAGTGTGGAGGTGATTGGGGGACACAATAACTGGTGTGGAGGTGATCGGGGACACAATAACGGGTGTGGAGGTGATTGGGGGACACAATAACTGGTGTGGAGGTGATCGGGGACACAATAACTGGTGTGGAGGTGATCAGGGACACAATACTGGTGTGGAGGTAATCAGGGACACAATAACTGGTGTGGAGGTGATCGGGACACAATAACTGGTGTGGAGGTGATCGGGGACACAATAACTGGTGTGGAGGTGATCGGGGACACAATAACTGGTGTGGTGGTGATCGGGGACACAATAACTGGTGTGGAGGTGATCGGGGACACAATAACTGGTGTGGAGGTGATCGGGGACACAATAACTGGTGTGGAGGTGATCGGGGACACAATAACTGGTGTGGAGGTGATCGGGGACACAATAACTGGTGTGGTGGTGATCGGGGACACAATAACTGGTGTGGAGGTGATCGGGGACACAATAACTGGTGTGGAGGTGATCGGGGACACAATAACTGGTGTGGAGGTGATCGGGGACACAATAACTGGTGTGGAGGTGATCGGGGACACAATAATTGGTGTGGTGGTGATTGGGGGACACAATAACTGGTGTGGTGGTGATCGGGGACACAATAACTGGTGTGGAGGTGATTGGGGGACACAATAACTGGTGTGGAGGTGATTGGGGGACACAATAACGGGTGTGGAGGTGATTGGGGGACACAATAACTGGTATGGAGGTGATTGGGGGACACAATAACTGGTGTGGAGGTGATTGGGGGACACAATAACTGGTGTGGAGGTGATTGGGGGACACAATAACTGGTGTGGAGGTGATTGGGGGACACAATAACTGGTGTGGTGGTGATCGGGGACACAATAACTGGTGTGGAGGTGATTGGGGGACACAATAACTGGTGTGGAGGTGATCGAGGACACAATAACTGGTGTGGAGGTGATCGGGGACACAATAACTGGTGTGTAGGTGATTGGGGGACACAATAACTGGTGTGGAGGTGATCTGGGACACAATAACTGGTGTGGTGGTGATCGGGGACACAATAACTGGTGTGGAGGTGATTGGGGGACACAATAACTGGTGTGGAGGTGATCGGGGACACAATAACTGGTGTGGAGGTGATCGGGAACACAATAACTGGTGGGGAGATGATCGGGGACACAATAACTGGTGTGGAGGTGATCGGGGACACAATAACTGGTGTGTAGGTGATTGGGGGACACAATAACTGGTGTGGAGGTGATCTGGGACACAATAACTGGTGTGGTGGTGATCGGGGACACAATAACTGGTGTGGAGGTGATTGGGGGACACAATAACTGGTGTGGAGGTGATCGGGGACACAATAACTGGTGTGGAGGTGATCGGGAACACAATAACTGGTGTGGAGGTGATCGGGGACACAATAACTGGTGTGTAGGTGATTGGGGGACACAATAACTGGTGTGGAGGTGATCTGGGACACAATAACTGGTGTGGTGGTGATCGGGGACACAATAACTGGTGTGGAGGTGATTGGGGGACACAATAACTGGTGTGGAGGTGATCGGGGACACAATAACTGGTGTGGAGGTGATCGGGAACACAATAACTGGTGGGGAGATGATCGGGGACACAATAACTGGTGTGGAGGTGATCGGGGACACAATAACTGGTGTGGAGGTGATCGGGGACACAATAACTGGGATGGTGGTGATCGGGGACACAATAACTGGTGTGGAGGTGATCGGGGACACAATAACTGGGATGGTGGTGATCGGGGACACAATAACTGGTATGGAGGTGATCGGGGACACAATAACTGGGATGGTGGTGATCGGGGACACAATAACTGGTGTGGAGGTGATCGGGGACACAATAACGGGTGTGGAGGTGATTGGGGGACACAATAACTGGTGTGGAGGTGATCGGGGACACAATAACTGGTGTGGAGGTGATCAGGGACACAATACTGGTGTGGAGGTGATCGGGGACACAATAACTGGTGTGGAGGTGATCGGGGACACAATAACTGGTGTGGAGGTGATCCGGGACACAATAACTAGTGTGGAGGTGATTGGGGGACACAATAACTGGTGTGGAGGTGATCGGGGACACAATAACGGGTGTGGAGGTGATCGGGGACACAATAACTGGTGTGGAGGTGATCAGGGACACAATACTGGTGTGGAGGTGATCGGGGACACAATAACTGGTGTGGAGGTGATCAGGGACACAATAACTGGTATGGAGGTGATCGGGGACACAATAACTGGTGTGGAGGTGATCGGGACACAATAACTGGTGTGGAGGTGATCCGGGACACAATAACTAGTGTGGAGGTGATTGGGGGACACAATAACTGGTGTGGAGGTGATCGGGGACACAATAACGGGTGTGGAGGTGATCGGGGACACAATAACTGGTGTGGAGGTGATCAGGGACACAATACTGGTGTGGAGGTGATCGGGGACACAATAACTGGTGTGGAGGTGATCGGGACACAATAACTGGTGTGGAGGTGATCGGGGACACAATAACGGGTGTGGAGGTGATCGGGGACACAATAACTGGTGTGGCGGTGATCGGGGACATAATAACTGGTGTGGAGATGATCGGGGACACAATAACTGGTGTGGAGGTGATCGGGGACACAATAACTGGTGTGGAGGTGATCCGGGACACAATAACTGGTGTGGAGGTGATCGGGGACACAGTAACTGGTGTGGAGGTGATCGGGGATACAATAACTGGTGTGGAGGTGATCGGGGACACAGTAACTGGTGTGGAGGTGATCGGGACACAATAACTGGTGTGGAGGTGATTGGGGGACACAATAACTGGTGTGGAGGTGATCGATATGCCGGGGCCTCTATACAGATAACACAGTACAATGGGTATATATCTGAGTGTATATGGATATAATTCCTCCTACAGACAGAGGGCGCTCATCACCTCTCTGTGTGTCTCAGGATGTATAATGATAACAATTCCTATTACTGACCACATGAGGGAGACATCATTTCTAATACAGTGCTCATCACAGTACAGAGGAGGGGGCAGTGCTCATCACAGTACAGAGGAGGGGGCAGTGCTCATCACAGTACAGAGGAGGGGGCAGTGCTCATCACAGTACAGAGGAGGGGGCAGTGCTCATCACAGTACAGAGGAGGGGGCAGTGCTCATCACAGTACAGAGGAGGGGGCAGTGCTCATCACAGTACAGAGGAGGAGGCAGTGCTCATCACAGTACAGAGGAGGGGGCAGTGCTCATCACAGTACAGAGGAGGAGGCAGGGCAGTGCTCATCACAGTACAGAGGAGGGGGCAGTGCTCATCACAGTACAGAGGAGGGGCAGTGCTCATCACAGTACAGAGGAGGGGGCAGTGCTCATCACAGTACAGAGGAGGGGGCAGTGCTCATCACAGTACAGAGGAGGAGGCAGTGCTCATCACAGTACAGAGGAGGGGGCAGTGCTCATCACAGTACAGAGGAGGAGGCAGTGCTCATCACAGTACAGAGGAGGGGGCAGTGCTCATCACAGTACAGAGGAGGAGGCAGTGCTCATCACAGTACAGAGGAGGGGGCAGTGCTCATCACAGTACAGAGGGGGCAGTGCTCATCACAGTACAGAGGAGGAGGCAGTGCTCATCACAGTACAGAGGAGGGGGCAGTGCTCATCACAGTACAGAGGAGGGGGCAGTGCTCATCACAGTACAGAGGAGGGGCAGTGCTCATCACAGTACAGAGGAGGGGGCAGTGCTCATCACAGTACAGAGGAGGGGGCAGTGCTCATCACAGTACAGAGGAGGGGGCAGTGCTCATCACAGTACAGAGGAGGAGGCAGTGCTCATCACAGTACAGAGGAGGGGGCAGTGCTCATCACAGTACAGAGGAGGGGGCAGTGCTCATCACAGTACAGAGGAGGGGGCAGTGCTCATCACAGTACAGAGGAGGAGGCAGTGCTCATCACAGTACAGAGGAGGAGGCAGTGCTCATCACAGTACAGAGGAGGGGGCAGTGCTCATCACAGTACAGAGGAGGGGGCAGTGCTCATCACAGTACAGAGGGGGCAGTGCTCATCACAGTACAGAGGAGGGGGCAGTGCTCATCACAGTACAGAGGAGGGGGCAGTGCTCATCACAGTACAGAGGAGGGGGCAGTGCTCATCACAGTACAGAGGAGGAGGCAGTGCTCATCACAGTACAGAGGAGGGGGCAGTGCTCATCACAGTACAGAGGAGGGGGCAGTGCTCATCACAGTAACAGTACAGAGGGGGCAGTGCTCATCACAGTACAGAGGAGGGCAGTGCTCATCACAGTACAGAGGAGGGGCAGTGCTCATCACAGTACAGAGGAGGAGGCAGTGCTCATCACAGTACAGAGGAGGAGGCAGTGCTCATCACAGTACAGAGGAGGGGGCAGTGCTCATCACAGTACAGAGGGGCAGTGCTCATCACAGTACAGAGGAGGGGGCAGTGCTCATCACAGTACAGAGGGGGCAGTGCTCATCACAGTACAGAGGGGGCAGTGCTCATCACAGTACAGAGGAGGAGGCAGTGCTCATCACAGTACAGAGGAGGAGGCAGTGCTCATCACAGTACAGAGGAGGGGCAGTGCTCATCACAGTACAGAGGAGGGAGGCAGTGCTCATCACAGTACAGAGGGGGCAGTGCTCATCACAGTACAGAGGAGGGGGCAGTGCTCATCACAGTACAGAGGAGGAGGCAGTGCTCATCACAGTACAGAGGAGGGGGCAGTGCTCATCACAGTACAGAGGAGGAGGCAGTGCTCATCACAGTACAGAGGGGGCAGTGCTCATCACAGTACAGAGGAGGCAGTGCTCATCACAGTACAGAGGGAGGGGCAGTGCTCATCACAGTACAGAGGGGGGCAGTGCTCATCACAGTACAGAGGAGGGGGCAGTGCTCATCACAGTACAGAGGAGGGGGCAGTGCTCATCACAGTACAGAGGAGGAGGCAGTGCTCATCACAGTACAGAGGAGGGGGCAGTGCTCATCACAGTACAGAGGAGGGGGCAGTGCTCATCACAGTACAGAGGAGGGGGCAGTGCTCATCACAGTACAGAGGAGGGGGCAGTGCTCATCACAGTACAGAGGAGGGGGCAGTGCTCATCACAGTACAGAGGAGGAGGCAGTGCTCATCACAGTACAGAGGAGGGGGCAGTGCTCATCACAGTACAGAGGAGGGGGCAGTGCTCATCACAGTACAGAGGAGGGGGCAGTGCTCATCACAGTACAGAGGAGGGCAGTGCTCATCACAGTACAGAGGAGGGGGCAGTGCTCATCACAGTACAGAGAGGGGCAGTGCTCATCACAGTACAGAGGAGGAGGCAGTGCTCATCACAGTACAGAGGAGGAGGCAGTGCTCATCACAGTACAGAGGAGGGGGGCAGTGCTCATCACAGTACAGAGGAGGCAGTGCTCATCACAGTACAGAGGAGGAGGCAGTGCTCATCACAGTACAGAGGAGGGGCAGTGCTCATCACAGTACAGGAGGAGGGGGCAGTGCTCATCACAGTACAGAGGAGGGGCAGTGCTCATCACAGTACAGAGGAGGGGGCAGTGCTCATCACAGTACAGAGGAGGGGGCAGTGCTCATCACAGTACAGAGGAGGAGGCAGTGCTCATCACAGTACAGAGGAGGGGGCAGTGCTCATCACAGTACAGAGGAGGAGGCAGTGCTCATCACAGTACAGAGGAGGGGGCAGTGCTCATCACAGTACAGAGGGGGCAGTGCTCATCACAGTACAGAGGAGGGGCAGTGCTCATCACAGTACAGAGGAGGGGCAGTGCTCATCACAGTACAGAGGAGGAGGCAGTGCTCATCACAGTACAGAGGAGGGGCAGTGCTCATCACAGTACAGAGGAGGGGGCAGTGCTCATCACAGTACAGAGGAGGGCAGTGCTCATCACAGTACAGAGGAGGAGGCAGTGCTCGTCACACTAGCTACAGTACAGAGAGGGGGCAGTGCTCATCACAGTACAGAGGAGGAGGCAGTGCTCATCACAGTACAGAGGAGGGGCAGTGCTCATCACAGTACAGAGGAGGGGGCAGTGCTCATCACAGTACAGAGGGGGCAGTGCTCATCAGTACAGGAGGAGGCAGTGCTCATACAGTACAGAGGAGGCAGTGCTCATCACAGTACAGAGGGAGGGGCAGTGCTCATCACAGTACGAGGGGGCAGTGCTCATCACAGTACAGAGGAGGAGGCAGTGCTCATCACAGTACAGAGGAGGGGGCAGTGCTCATCACAGTACAGAGGAGGAGGCAGTGCTCATCACAGTACAGAGGAGGGGGCAGTGCTCATCACAGTACAGAGGAGGGGCAGTGCTCATCACAGTACAGAGGAGGGAGGCAGTGCTCATCACAGTACAGAGGAGGGGGCAGTGCTCATCACAGTACAGAGGAGGGGCAGTGCTCATCACAGTACAGAGGAGGAGGCAGTGCTCATCACAGTACAGAGGAGGAGGCAGTGCTCATCACAGTACAGAGGAGGGCAGTGCTCATCACAGTACAGAGGAGGAGGCAGTGCTCATCACAGTACAGAGGAGGGGGCAGTGCTCATCACAGTACAGAGGAGGAGGCAGTGCTCATCACAGTACAGAGGAGGGGCAGTGCTCATCACAGTACAGAGGAGGAGGCAGTGCTCATCACAGTACAGAGGAGGGGGCAGTGCTCATCACAGTACAGAGGAGGGGCAGTGCTCATCACAGTACAGAGGAGGAGGCAGTGCTCATCACAGTACAGAGGAGGAGGCAGTGCTCATCACAGTACAGAGGAGGAGGCAGTGCTCATCACAGTACAGAGGAGGGGGCAGTGCTCATCACAGTACAGAGGAGGGGGCAGTGCTCATCACAGTACAGAGGAGGGAGGCAGTGCTCATCACAGTACAGAGGAGGGGGCAGTGCTCATCACAGTACAGAGGAGGGGGCAGTGCTCATCACAGTACAGAGGAGGAGGCAGTGCTCATCACAGTACAGAGGAGGGGGCAGTGCTCATCACAGTACAGAGGAGGAGGCAGTGCTCATCACAGTACAGAGGAGGAGGCAAGTGCTCATCACAGTACAGAGGAGGAGGCAGTGCTCATCACAGTACAGAGGAGGGGGCAGTGCTCATCACAGTACAGAGGAGGGGGCAGTGCTCATCACAGTACAGAGGAGGGGGCAGTGCTCATCACAGTACAGAGGAGGGCAGTGCTCATCACAGTACAGAGGAGGAGGGCAGTGCTCATCACAGTACAGAGGAGGAGGCAGTGCTCATCACAGTACAGAGGAGGAGGCAGTGCTCATCACAGTACAGAGGAGGAGGGCAGTGCTCATCACAGTACAGAGGAGGGGGCAGTGCTCATCACAGTACAGAGGAGGGGGCAGTGCTCATCACAGTACAGAGGAGGGGGCAGTGCTCATCACAGTACAGAGGAGGGGGCAGTGCTCATCACAGTACAGAGGAGGGGGCAGTGCTCATCACAGTACAGAGGAGGAGGGCAGTGCTCATCACAGTACAGAGGAGGGGCAGTGCTCATCACAGTACAGAGGAGGGGGCAGTGCTCATCACAGTACAGAGGAGGGGGCAGTGCTCATCACAGTACAGAGGAGGGGCAGTGCTCATCACAGTACAGAGGAGGGGCAGTGCTCATCACAGTACAGAGGAGGGGGCAGTGCTCATCACAGTACAGAGGAGGAGGCAGTGCTCATCACAGTACAGAGGAGGGGGCAGTGCTCATCACAGTACAGAGGAGGGGGCAGTGCTCATCACAGTACAGAGGAGGGGGCAGTGCTCATCACAGTACAGAGGAGGGGGCAGTGCTCATCACAGTACAGAGGAGGGGCAGTGCTCATCACAGTACAGAGGAGGAGGCAGTGCTCATCACAGTACAGAGGAGGAGGCAGTGCTCATCACAGTACAGAGGAGGGGGCAGTGCTCATCACAGTACAGAGGAGGGGCAGTGCTCATCACAGTACAGAGGAGGAGGCAGTGCTCATCACAGTACAGAGGAGGCAGGCAGTGCTCATCACAGTACAGAGGAGGAGGCAGTGCTCATCACAGTACAGAGGAGGGGGCAGTGCTCATCACAGTACAGAGGAGGGGGCAGTGCTCATCACAGTACAGAGGAGGAGGCAGTGCTCATCACAGTACAGAGGAGGAGGCAGTGCTCATCACAGTACAGAGGAGGAGCAGTGCTCATCACAGTACAGAGGAGGGAGGCAGTGCTCATCACAGTACAGAGGAGGAGGCAGTGCTCATCACAGTACAGAGGAGGAGGGCAGTGCTCATCACAGTACAGAGGAGGAGGCAGTGCTCATCACAGTACAGAGGAGAGGCAGTGCTCATCACAGTACAGAGGAGGGGGCAGTGCTCATCACAGTACAGAGGAGGAGGCAGTGCTCATCACAGTACAGAGGAGGAGGCAGTGCTCATCACAGTACAGAGGAGGGCAGTGCTCATCACAGTACAGAGGAGGGGGCAGTGCTCATCACAGTACAGAGGGGGCAGTGCTCATCACAGTACAGAGGAGGGAGCAGTGCTCATCACAGTACAGAGGGGCAGTGCTCATCACAGTACAGAGGAGGGGGCAGTGCTCATCACAGTACAGAGGAGGAGGCAGTGCTCATTCACAGTACAGAGGAGGGGCAGTGCTCATCACAGTACAGAGAGGAGGCAGTGCTCATCACAGTACAGAGGAGGAGGCAGTGCTCATCCAGTACAGAGGAGGGGGCAGTGCTCATCACAGTACAGAGGGGCAGTGCTCAT
>JBBDGP010005774.1:0-81692 GCA_037952835.1 Lithobates septentrionalis | reverse complement strand
CCCAAAATACATCCCTGGGAATTACAGACCAGTTAGCCTAACATCAATAGTATGTAAACTCTTGGAGGGGATGATAAGGGACTATATACAAGATTTTAGTAATAAGAATGATATCATTAGCAGTAATCAGCATGGATTCATGAAGAATCGTTCTTGCCAAACCAATCTATTAACCTTCTATGAGGAGGTGAGTTGCCATCTAGATAAAGGAAGGCCCGTAGACGTGGTGTATCTGGATTTTACAAAAACATTTGACACAGTTCCCCATAAACGTTTACTGTACAAAATAAGGTGCGTTGGCATGGACCATAGGGTGAGTACATGGATTGAAAACTGGCTACAAGGGCGAGTTCAGAGGGTGGTGATAAATGGGGAGTACTCGGAATGGTCAGGGGTGGGTAGTGGGGTTCCCCAGGGTTCTGTGCTGGGACCAATCCTATTTAATTTGTTCATAAACGACCTGGAGGATGGGATAAACAGTTCAATCTCTGTATTTGCAGACGATACTAAGCTAAGCAGGGCAATAACTTCTCCGCAGGATGTGGAAATCTTGCAAAAAGATCTGAACAAATGAATGGGGGAGGGGCGACTACATGGCAAATGAGGTTCAATGTAGAAAAATGTAAAATAATGTATTTGGGGGGTAAAAATATGAAGTCAATCTATAGACTGGGGGGAGAACCTCTGGGGGGATCTAGGATGGAGAAGGACCTGGGGGTCCTAGTAGATGATAGGCTCAGCAATGACATGCAATGCCAAGCTGCTGCTAATAAAGCAAACAGAATATTGGCATTAAAAAGGAGATCAACTGCAGAGATAAAACGATAATTCTCCCGCTCTACAAGACTCTGGTCCGGCCGCACCTGGAGTATGCTGTCCAGTTCTGGGCACCAGGAATGATGTACTGGAAATGGAGCGACTACAAAGAAGAGCAACAAAGCTAATAAAGGGTCTGGAGGATCTTAGTTATGAGGAAAGGTTGTGAGCTCTGAACTTATTCTCTCTGGAGAAGAGACGCTTGAGAGGGGATATGATTTCATTATATAAATACCGGACTGGTGACCCCACAATATACAAAATACCGGACTGGTGACCCCACAATATATAAATACCGGACTGGTGACCCCACAATATATAAATACCGGACTGGTGACCCCACAATATATAAATACCGGACTGGTGACCCCACAATATATAAATACCGGACTGGTGACCCCACAATATATAAATACCAGACTGGTGACCCCACAATATACAAATACCAGACTGGTGACCCCACAATATATAAATACCGGACTGGTGACCCCACAATATATAAATACCGGACTGATGACCCCACAATATATAAATACCGGACTGGTGACCCCACAATATATAAATACCAGACTGGCGACCCCACAATATACAAATACCAGACTGGTGACCCCACAATATATAAATACCGGACTGGTGACCCCACAATATATAAATACCGGACTGGTGACCCCACAATATACAAATACCAGACTGGTGACCCCACAATATACAAATACCGGACTGGTGACCCCACAATATACAAATACCGGACTGGTGACCCCACAATATACAAATACCGGACTGGTGACCCCACAATATATAAATACCGGACTGGTGACCCCACAATATACAAATACCGAACTGGTGACCCCACAATATACAAATACCGGACTGGTGACCCCACAATATACAAATACCGGACTGGTGACCCCACAATATACAAATACAGGACTGGTGACCCCACAATATATAAATACTGTACTGGTGACCCCACAATATATAAATACTGTACTGGTGACCCCACAATATATAAATACCGGACTGGTGACCCCACAATATATAAATATCGGACTGGTGACCCCACAATATACAAATACCGGACTGGTGACCCCACAATATATAAATACCGGACTGGTGACCCCACAATATACAAATACCGGACTGGTGACCCCACAATATATAAATATCAGACTGGTGACCCCACAATATATAAATACCGGACTGGTGACCCCACAATATACAAATACCGGACTGGTGACCCCACAATATATAAATACCGGACTGGTGACCCCACAATATACAAATACCGGACTGGTGACCCCACAATATACAAATACTGGACTGGTGACCCCACAATATATAAATACCGGACTGGTGACCCCACAATATACAAATACCGGACTGGTGACCCCACAATATATAAATACCGGACTGGTGACCCCACAATATATAAATATCAGACTGGTGACCCCACAATATACAAATACCGGGCTGGTGACCCCACAATATATAAATATCGGACTGGTGACCCCACAATATACAAATACCGGACTGGTGACCCCACAATATATAAATATCGGACTGGTGACCCCACAATATATAAATATCAGACTGGTGACCCCACAATATACAAATACCGGACTGGTGACCCCACAATATACAAATACCGGACTGGTGACCCCACAATATATAAATACCGGACTGGTGACCCCACAATATACAAATACCGGACTGGTGACCCCACAATATACAAATACTGGACTGGTGACCCCACAATATATAAATACCGGACTGGTGACCCCACAATATACAAATACCGGACTGGTGACCCCACAATATATAAATACCGGACTGGTGACCCCACAATATATAAATATCAGACTGGTGACCCCACAATATACAAATACCGGACTGGTGACCCCACAATATATAAATATCGGACTGGTGACCCCACAATATACAAATACCGGACTGGTGACCCCACAATATATAAATATCGGACTGGTGACCCCACAATATATAAATATCAGACTGGTGACCCCACAATATACAAATACCGGACTGGTGACCCCACAATATATAAATATCGGACTGGTGACCCCACAATATACAAATACCGGACTGGTGACCCCACAATATACAAATACCGGACTGGTGACCCCACAATATACAAATACCGGACTGGTGACCCCACAATATACAAATACCGGACTGGTGACCCCACAATAGAGAAATACCAGACTGGTGACCCCACAATAGGGATAAAACTTTTTCGCAGATGAGAGTTTAATAAGACTCGTGGCCACTCATTACAATTAGAAGAAAAGAGGTTTAACCTTAAACTACGTAGAGGGTTCTTTACTGTAAGAGCGGCAAGGATGTGGAATTCCCTTCCACAGGCGGTGGTCTCAGCGGGGAGCATTGATAGCTTCAAGAAACTATTAGATAATCACCTGAATGACCGCAACATACAGGGATATACAATGTAATACTGACATATAATCACACACATAGGTTGGACTTGATGGACTTGTGTCTTTTTGCCACCTCACCTTCTATATAACTATGTAATAGTCTTTTTGGGGATGTCTCTACCAGCTTTGCACATCTAGAGAGGACATTTCTGCCCATTCTTCTTTGTAAAATATCTCAAGCTCTGTCAGATTGGATGGAGAGCGTCTGAGATCAGCAATTTTCAAGTCTTGCCACAGATTCTCAATGTGATTTAGGTCTGGACTGTGACTGGGCCATTCTAACACATGAATATGCTTTGATCTAAACCATTCCATTGTAGCTCTGGCTGGATGTTTCGGGTCGTTGTCCTGCTGGAAGGTGAACCTCCCCCCCAGTCTCAAGTCTTTTGTAGACTCTAATGCCGCGTACACACGAGTGGACTTTACGGCGGACTTTGCCCGGCGGGCGGGATTTCGTCGGACAATTCGATGTGTGTGGGCTCCAGCGGACTTTGGTGGATTGTGTGTAGGCAAGTCCGTTCATTCAGAAAGTCCGTCGGAAAGTACGTCGAAAAATCCGCCGGGCAAAGTCCGCCGTAAAGTCCGCTCGTGTGTACGCGGCATAACAGGTTTTCTTCTAAGATTGTCCTGTATTTGTCTCCATCCATCTTCCCATCAACTCTGACCAGCTTCCCTGTCCCTGCTGAAGAAAACCATCCCCACCACATGATGCTGCCACCACCATGTTTCACGGTGTGGATGGTGTGTTCAGGGTGATGGGCAGTGTTAGTTTTCCCCACACATAGCGTTTTGCTTTTAGGCCATAAAGTTGAATTTTGGTCTCCTCTGACCAGAGCACCTTCTTCCACATGTTTGCTGTGTCCTCCACATGGCTTCTCACAAACTACAAACAGGACTTCTTATGACTTTCTTTCTCCAATGTCTTTCTTCTTGTCACTCTTCCATAAAGGGCAGATTTGTGGAGAACACGACTAATAGTTGTCCTGTGGACAGATTCTCCCACCTGAGCTGTGGATCTCTGCAGCTCCTCCAGAGTTACCATGGACCTCTTGGCTCTTCTCTGATGAATGCTCTCCTTGCCCGGCATGGTCAGTTTAGGTGGACGGCCATGTCTTGGTAGGTTTGCAGTTGGGCCATACGCTTTCCATTTTCCGATGATGGATTGAACAGAGCTACGTGAGATGATCAAAGCTTGGGAGATGTTTTTATAACCTAACCCTGCTTTATACTTCTCCACAACTTTATCCCTGACCTGTCTGGTGTGTTCCTTGGCCTTCATGATGCTGTTTGTTCACTAAGGTTCTCCAACAAACCTCTGAGGGCTTCACAGAACAGCTGTATTTATACTGAGATTAAATGACACACAGGGGGACTCCATTTACTAATTAGGTGACTTCTGAAGGCAATTGGTTCCTCTAGATTTTACTTAGGGGTATCAGAGTAAAGGGGGCTGAATACAAATGCCCCTCCCCCCACACTTTTCACATATTTATTTGTATCATTTATCATTTTCCTTCCACTTCACAATTATGTGACACTTTGTGTTGGTCTATCACATAAAATCCCAATAAAATACATTTATGTTTTTGGTTGTAACAAAATGTGGAGAATGCCAGGGGGTATGAATACTTTTTCAAGGCACTGTATCTTCTGCAGAGTATCGCACCCCAGTCCTTGGTAGGGAGGTCTATCATGTGAATGCGGTGAAGTCACAGACAGGAGACGGTTAATGATCGGTGTGGATGGCGGATCCGGCAGACGTATAATTAGAGGAGACGTGTTAATCACAGGTGTTGTTTTCAGTGTCTGATCCCTTCTATACAATGTGGGATTCAGATCCTGGCTGACGTGTCAGATCTTCAGGACAACATACTTAGATGACCCATAGAGGTGATAATGGGGGGATGGAAGAGTCCCCATAGAGGTGATAATGGGGGGATGGAAGAGTCCCCATAGAGGTGATAATGGGGGGATGGAAGAGTCCCCATAGAGGTGGTAATGGGGGGGGGAATCATTTGGGGGGAATGGTGCTCTTTGTGAGCTGTATGCCTGGGGACCCTTGAGGTGGTATTACTTTAGATTCAGGTCCTTGTCCCCCAAGACACACAGACTCTGGGAACCCTGTATATGCCATATTGGAAATGGTGACTGAGAAATTATGTCTTGGATTACTTAAAATGGGACAGTAATATTTATCCCCAATATCTCCCAGGATATATGTAAAGACTATTCTTGGTTTGTTTGATTCTGAACTCATCATGTTAGTAGAGAGAGCTGATCACATTGGCCTCTAGAACTGGGTAGAAGGCGGACAGTCTACTCCTTCTATAGTTTGTTGCCTACTAGGCTGAGGAGGGGGGAGGGGAGATCACTGTTTGTATTGATAATTGTAATTATCTCCTGCTATTGTGAGAAGGAGTTCTGTGTTTATACTAATGTGTGAGGCTCGGTGACAACAAGTCTGACCTGTAGTGAAATCCTGATTAATCCTACAATGACCAGGAGGATACGGAGTCACATCGACTGCTTTAAGGGATTAGTTAATTAGCTCATGTTAATTAGGTTTCTGGTTAGAGTTCTTATTGTAAGCCTGCTGTAGATATTTGTGTGTCATCTCAAATAAAGGAGTCCATGTTCAGCAGCTAAACAAGTATTGTCTTGTTTTGTACTTGTGAGCGGTTGGAATATCTGATATCTGTATTCAGACTGGGAGGAAGCTGTATATGACAAAAACACTCAGCGGAGTGTGGGACAAGTCCCATAGAGGTGGTAATGAGGGGGGAAGGAAGAGTCCCCATAGAGGTGGTAGTGGGGGGGAATGGAAGAGTCCCCATAGAGGTGGTAGTGGGGGGATGGAAGAGTCCCCATAGAGGTGGTAGTGGGGGGAATGGAAGAGTCCCCATAGAGGTGGTAGTGGGGGGGAATGGAAGAGTACCATAGAGGTGGTAATGGGAGGGTGGAAGAGTCCCCATAGAGGTGGTAGTGGGGGGATGGAAGAGTCCCCATAGAGGTGGTAGTGGGGGGATGGAAGAGTCCCCATAGAGGTGGTAGTGGGGGGATGAAAGAGTCCCCATAGAGGTGGTAGTGGGGGGATGGAAGAGTCTCATAGAGGTGGTAGTGGGGGGATGGAAGAGTCCCCATAGAGGTGGTAGTGGGGGGATGGAAGAGTCTCATAGAGGTGGTAGTGGGGGGAATGGAAGAGTACCATAGAGGTGGTAATGAGGGGGGAAGGAAGAGTCCCCATAGAGGTGGTAGTGGGGGGATGGAAGAGTCCCCATAGAGGTGGTAGTGGGGGGATGAAAGAGTCTCATAGAGGTGGTAGTGGGGGGGAATGGAAGAGTCCCATAGAGGTGGTAATGGGAGGGTGTAAGAGTCCCCATAGAGGTGGTAGTGGGGGGAATGGAAGAGTCCCATAGAGGTGGTAATGGGAGGGTGGAAGAGTCCCCATAAAGGTGGTAGTGGGGGGGGATGGAAGAGTCTCATAGAGGTGGTAGTGGGGGGGAATGGAAGAGTCCCATGGAGGTGGCAGTGAGGGATGGAAGAGTCCCATAGAGGTGGTAATGGGGGGATGGAAGAGTCCCCATAGAGGTGGTAGTGGGGGGGGAATAGAAGAGTACCATAGAGGTGGTAATGGGGGGGTGGAAGAGTCCCATAGAGGTGGTAATGGGAGGGTGGAAGAGTCCCCATAAAGGTGGTAGTGGGGGGATGGAAGAGTCCCCATAGAGGTGGTAGTGGGGGGGAATGGAAGAGTCCCATAGAGGTGGCAGTGAGGGATGGAAGAGTCCCGTAGAGGTGGTAATGGGGGGATGGAAGAGTCCCCATAGAGGTGGTAGTGGGGGGATGGAAGAGTCCCGTAGAGGTGGTAATGGGGGGATGGAAGAGTCCCCATAGAGGTGGTAATGGGGGGGTGGAAGAGTCCCCATAGAGGTGGTAGTGGGGGGGAATGGAAGAGTAGCATAGAGGTGGTAGTGGGGGGGGTGGAAGAGTAGCATAGAGGTGATAATGGGGGGATGGAAGAGTCCCATAGAGGTGGTAATGGGGGGGTGGAAGAGTCCCATAGAGGTGGTAGTGGGGGGAATGGAAGAGCACCATAGAGGTGGTAGTGGGGGGAATGGAAGAGCACCATAGAGGTGGCAGTGAGGGATGGAAGAGTCCCATAGAGGTGGTAATGGGGGGATGGAAGAGTCCCATAGAGGTGGTAATGGGGGGGTGGAAGAGTCCCATAGAGGTGGTAGTGGGGGGAATGGAAGAGCACCATAGAGGTGGTAGTGGGGGGAATGGAAGAGCACCATAGAGGTGGCAGTGAGGGATGGAAGAGTCCCATAGAGGTGGTAGTGGGGGGATGGAAGAGTCTCATAGAGGTGGTAGTGGGGGGAATGGAAGAGTACCATAGAGGTGGTAATGAGGGGGGAAGGAAGAGTCCCCATAGAGGTGGTAGTGGGGGGATGGAAGAGTCTCATAGAGGTGGTAGTGGGGGGATGGAAGAGTCCCATAGAGGTGGTAGTGGGGGGGAATGGAAGAGTACCATAGAGGTGGTAATGGGAGGGTGGAAGAGTCCCCATAGAGGTGGTAGTGGGGGGATGGAAGAGTCCCCATAGAGGTGGTAGTGGGGGGATGAAAGAGTCTCATAGAGGTGGTAGTGGGGGGGAATGGAAGAGTCCCATAGAGGTGGTAATGGGAGGGTGTAAGAGTCCCCATAGAGGTGGTAGTGGGGGGAATGGAAGAGTCCCATAGAGGTGGTAATGGGAGGGTGGAAGAGTCCCCATAAAGGTGGTAGTGGGGGGGGATGGAAGAGTCTCATAGAGGTGGTAATGGGAGGGTGGAAGAGTCCCCATAAAGGTGGTAGTGGGGGGAATGGAAGAGTCCCATAGAGGTGGTAATGGGAGGGTGGAAGAGTCCCCATAAAGGTGGTAGTGGGGGGATGGAAGAGTCTCATAGAGGTGGTAGTGGGGGGGAATGGAAGAGTCCCATGGAGGTGGCAGTGAGGGATGGAAGAGTCCCGTAGAGGTGGTAATGGGGGGATGGAAGAGTCCCCATAGAGGTGGTAGTGGGGGGGGAATAGAAGAGTACCATAGAGGTGGTAATGGGGGGGTGGAAGAGTCCCATAGAGGTGGTAATGGGAGGGTGGAAGAGTCCCCATAAAGGTGGTAGTGGGGGGATGGAAGAGTCCCCATAGAGGTGGTAGTGGGGGGGAATGGAAGAGTCCCATAGAGGTGGCAGTGAGGGATGGAAGAGTCCCGTAGAGGTGGTAATGGGGGGATGGAAGAGTCCCCATAGAGGTGGTAGTGGGGGGATGGAAGAGTCCCGTAGAGGTGGTAATGGGGGGATGGAAGAGTCCCCATAGAGGTGGTAATGGGGGGGTGGAAGAGTCCCCATAGAGGTGGTAGTGGGGGGGAATGGAAGAGTAGCATAGAGGTGGTAGTGGGGGGGGGTGGAAGAGTAGCATAGAGGTGATAATGGGGGGATGGAAGAGTCCCATAGAGGTGGTAATGGGGGGGTGGAAGAGTCCCATAGAGGTGGTAGTGGGGGGAATGGAAGAGCACCATAGAGGTGGTAGTGGGGGGAATGGAAGAGCACCATAGAGGTGGCAGTGAGGGATGGAAGAGTCCCATAGAGGTGGTAATGGGGGGGTGGAAGAGTCCCCATAGAGGTGGTAGTGGGGGGGAATGGAAGAGTAGCATAGAGGTGGTAGTGGGGGGGGGTGGAAGAGTAGCATAGAGGTGATAATGGGGGGATGGAAGAGTCCCATAGAGGTGGTAATGGGGGGGTGGAAGAGTCCCATAGAGGTGGTAGTGGGGGGAATGGAAGAGCACCATAGAGGTGGTAGTGGGGGGAATGGAAGAGCACCATAGAGGTGGCAGTGAGGGATGGAAGAGTCCCATAGAGGTGGTAATGGGGGGATGGAAGAGTCCCATAGAGGTGGTAATGGGGGGGTGGAAGAGTCCCATAGAGGTGGTAATGGGGGGATGGAAGAGTCCCATAGAGGTGGTAATGGGGGGATGGAAGAGTCCCGTAGAGGTGGTAATGGGGGGGTGGAAGAGTCCCATCTTACCTGCACCTATAATGGTCAGATTATTCAGGTCACGAAGCAGCTGGTCCACCACTGGGCTGTGTCGGGGGTAGAGCGCCTCCTTACTGATCCCCAGATGGAACTGCAGCCAGGATGTGTTCTCATCAAATTGGGCCTCCAGCAGGGAGGTGAGGTTGTTATCGTTGAGCTGCGTCCTCCGCCGTCTGTAAGAAAAGATAACAAAGCAAACCCTCTCAGGTAAGGAGCTCAGACTGGGAGCTGAAAGAGGTTATAGCAGACAATGGAAAGTGGTCATTGTGTGTAATGGCTGGATGGGGAGATTGTGTCTCCATCCATCCATTGCTTCATGCCCAAAAGGTGAATGGGAGGTCTTCCAATTCTCATCCCATAACCACCTGCCTGCCCACGGGTACTTATACCCCCTTCCTGCCCAGGCCAATTCTCAGCTGTCACATTTTGAATGACAATTACTCAGTCATGTAACATTGTACCCATATGACATTTTTGCCCTTTTTTTCACACATATAGAGCATTCTTTTGGTGGTATTTAATCACCACTGGGGGGGGGGGGGGGGGGGGGGTTATTTTTTGCCCTATAAATAAAAACAAACAAAAACTTTTTAGAAAAATGCATTTTCTTTGTTTCTGTTATAATATTTTTTTGGAAATTTGTAATTTTTCTTCATAGATTTTGGGCAAAATTTATACGGCTACATATCTTTGGTACAAATAACCCAAATCAGTGTATATTATTGAGTGTGTGTGAAGGTTATAGATACAAGGTATGGTACCAATCACTAAAAATTGATCACACCTGATGTACTGACGATCGATCTAATTTCTTGACTCCCTGAAATGTCAGGACAGTACAAATACCCCCAAATGACCCCTTTTTGGAAAGGAGACAGTCCAAGGTATCTAATAAGAGGCATAGTGAGTTTTTTGAAGTTGTAATTTTTTCCCACAATTCTTTCCCACAAAATTTTCATAATGATAACAGGTTATTTCTCACACACAGCACTGGAATACTTCCAATGACACCCCAAAATATATTCTGCTCCTCCTCCTGAGTATGGGGATACCCCATGTGTGAGACTTCCACATCCTGGCCACATACAGAGGTCCAACATGGAGGGAGCGCCATCGGGTGTTCTATTTATTACACATCTAATTTCCCGACAACCTATTACAGTTCTGAAGGTCCTGGAGCACCAGAACAATGGAAATACCCACAAAATGACCCTATTTTGGAAAGCAAACACCCCAACGTATAATCTATGAGGTATAGTGGGGCTTTTGAACATGTCATTTTTTTCCACAGGTTTATGGAAAATGTGGAAAGAAAAAAAATGAATTTTTACACATTTTCAGGGCACTGACGGGCGCTGATGAAGATCCACTCATAGGGTGGCACTGATGAGCACTCACTGATGTGCACTATTGGGCACTGATGAGCACTGTAGTGGCACTGATGAGCACTGTAGGGCACTGATGAGCACTGTAGTGGTACTGATGAGCACTGTAGTGGCACTGATGAGCACTGTAGTGGCAATGATGAGCACTGTAGTGGTACTGATGAGCACTGATGAGCACTGTAGTGGCACTGATGAGCACTGTAGTGGCACTGATGAGCACTGTAGTGGCAATGATGAGCACTGTAGAGGCAATGATGAGCACTGTAGTGGTACTGATGAGCACTGTAGTGGCACTGATGAGCACTGTAGTGGCACTGATGAGCACTTTAGTGGCACTGATGAGCACTGTAGGGCACTGATGAGCACTGATGAGCACTGTAGTGGTACTGATGAACACTGTAGTGGCACTGATGAGCACTGTAGTGGCACTGATGAGCACTGTAGTGGTACTGATGAGCACTGTAGTGGCACTGATGAGCACTGTAGTGGCACTGATGAGCACTGTAGTGGCAATGATGAGCACTGTAGTGGCAATGATGAGCACTGTAGTGGTACTGATGAGCACTGTAGGGCACTGATAAGCACTGTAGTGGCAATGATGAGCACTGTAGTGGCAATGATGAGCACTGTAGTGGTACTGATGAGCACTGTAGTGGCAATGATGAGCACTGTAGGGCACTGATGGGCACTGATGAGCACTGTAGGGCACTGATGAGCACTGTAGTGGTACTGATGAGCACTGTAGTGGTACTGATGAGCACTGATGAGCACTGTAGGGCACTGATGAGCACTGTAGTGGCACTGATGAGCACTGTAGTGGTACTGATGAGCACTGATGAGCACTGTAGTGGCACTGATGAGCACTGTAGGGCACTGATGAGCACTGTAGTGGTACTGATGAGCACTGATGAGCACTGTAGGGCACTGATGAGCACTGTAGTGGCACTGATGAGCACTGTAGTGGTACTGATGAGCACTGATGAGCACTGTAGTGGCACTGATGAGCACTGTAGGGCACTGATGAGCACTGTAGTGGCACTGATGAGCACTGTAGTGGCACTGATGAGCACTGTAGGGCACTGATGAGCACTGTAGTGGCACTGATGAGCACTGTAGGGCACTGATGAGCACTGTAGGGCACTGATGAGCACTGTAGTGGCACTGATGAGCACTGTAGTGGCTATAATAACCCTTTCATGACTAAGCCTATATTTGAAATTTGGTGTTTACAAGTTAAAATCCGTATTTTTTGCTAGAAAATTACTTGGAGCCCCCAAACATTATATATATTTTTCTTCTGCTGGTAACAGGAGTGTAAGGTCACATGACCATAGTTTTATACTAATAGGGGTTTTACTTCCTGATCGTATGGTCACATGACCGGACGTCATGATGTAGATGCCTTGGTTGCTATAGTGCCCTATAAGCTTGGGCAGGAAGTAATCCCCTTGACCCCTTAGTGGCCGGAGCTGATTGGATGGTGCCCGTGGGAGGTTTTTTATCACATAGGAAACAGTTATTGGGGCTCTATATATATAGATCTGATTTCTTGGACTCCACTACCGCTGATGAAGTCCGGATGTGGACGATACGCGTGCGGGAGTTCCTTGGACATCACTGCAGCCACCATTACTACTTGACGTTATCCTTTTATGCCATTTTACCTATATTCCAGCACTAGGGTGTAGTGCTGTGTATGTGAGTACTTGACTTTTAATAAATGTGATCTTCTTAGCCACACAGTGTGCACTATGTACTCTTATTTTTATTGCATGTGCACATGATCATCAATTACTGAGTGCTGCCTTATATTGTGTGACCATCTGCCCAGGCAAGTCTCCATCTTTATCCACTGAGTGTGGTAAATGCTGTTTTGACCCGTCTGTTAGCTCAGGGGTCCATATGCTGAGGTGAGCGGTTTGGCTAGCTGGTGGTGGAGTCACGGATGTATAGCACTGCATGGACTGTCATGAGCACTTAGACCACTACAGAGGAGACCTTCTCTATCAACTTTTGGATTTAAATTTAAAGGGACTTTTATTAGTAATATTTGAACTTCTGGGTATAGCGCTGCACTGCTTTATTCATTCTATATATTTTTATAGCAGAGAATCTAGAGAATAAAATGGCGATTGTTGCAATATTTTATATCACACGGTATTTGTGCAGCGGTGTTTTAAACCCAACTTTTTGGGAAAAGGGACACTTTCATGAATTAAAAAAAAAAAAACAGTAAAGTTACCCCAATTTTTTTGTATAATGTGAAATATGATGTTACCCCAAGTAAATAGATACCAAACATGTCACGCTTTATAATTGCACTCACTCGTGGAATGGCGCCCAACTATGGTACCTAAAAATGTTCATAGGCGACGATTTAATTTTTTTTACGGTTACCAGGTTAGAGTTACAGAGGAGGTCTAGGACTAGAATTATTGCTCTCGCTCTGACGATCGCGGCGATACCTCACATGTGTGATTTGAACACCGTTTACATATGCGGGCGCAACTTTCGTATGCGTTTTCTTTGCTGCGCGAGCTTGCGGCAATGGGAGCGTTTAAAAAAAAAAATGTTTTTCTTATTTATTGTATTAATTTTTATATTTATAAATTGTGTTAAAAAAAAAAATTGATCACTTTTATTGCTGTCACAAGGAATAGGTGGTGACAGGTCCTCTTTATGGAGAGATCTGGGGTCTATAATGAATGTAAACATCCCATGTGACAGTAATAGGAGGTGACAGGTCCTCATTATGGAGAGATCTGGGGTCTATAATGAATGTAAACATCCCATGTGACAGTAATAGGAGGTGACAGGTCCTCTTTATGGAGAGATCTGGGGTCTATAATGAATGTAAACATCCCATGTGACAGTAATAGGTGGTGACAGGTCCTCTTTATGGAGAGATCTGGGGTCTATAATGAATGTAAACATCCCATGTGACAGTAATAGGAGGTGACAGGTCCTCTTTATGGAGAGATCTGGGGTCTATAATGAATGTAAACATCCCATGTGACAGTAATAGGAGGTGACAGGTCCTCTTTATGGAGGGATCTGGGGTCTATAATGAATGTAAACATCCCATGTGACAGTAATAGGTGGTGACAGGTCCTCTTTATGGAGAGATCTGGGGTCTATAATGAATGTAAACATCCCATGTGACAGTAATAGGAGGTGACAGGTCCTCTTTATGGAGAGATCTGGGGTCTATAATGAATGTAAACATCCCATGTGACAGTAATAGGAGATGACAGGTCCTCTTTATGGAGGGATCTGGGGTCTATAATGAATGTAAACATCCCATGTGACAGTAATAGGTGGTGACAGGTCCTCTTTATGGAGGGATCTGGGGTCTATAATGAATGTAAACATCCCATGTGACAGTAATAGGTGGTGACAGGTCCTCTTTATGGAGAGATCTGGGGTCTATAATGAATGTAAACATTCCATGTGACAGTAATAGGTGGTGACAGGTCCTCTTTATGGAGAGATCTGGGGTCTATAATGAATGTAAACATCCCTTGTGACAGTAATAGGAGGTGACAGGTCCTCTTTATGGAGAGATCTGGGGTCTATAATGAATGTAAACATCCCATGTGACAGTAATAGACGGTGACAGGTCCTCTTTATGGAGAGATCTTGGGTCTATAATGAATGTAAACATCCCATGTGACAGTAATAGGTGGTGACAGGTCCTCTTTATGGAGAGATCTGGGGTCTATAATGAATGTAAACATCCCTTGTGACAGTAATAGGTGGTGACAGGTCCTCTTTATGGAGAGATCTGGGGTCTATAATGAATGTAAACATCCCTTGTGACAGTAATAGGTGGTGACGGGTCCTCTTTATGGAGAGATCTGGGGTCTATAATGAATGTAAACATCCCTTGTGACAGTAATAGGTGGTGACAGGTCCTCTTTGTGGAGAGATCTGGGGTCTATAATGAATGTAAACATCCCATGTGACAGTAATAGGAGGTGACAGGTCCTCTTTATGGAGAGATCTGGGGTCTATAATGAATGTAAACATCCCATGTGACAGTAATAGGTGGTGACAGGTCCTCTTTATGGAGAGATCTGGGGTCTATAATGAATGTAAACATCCCATGTGACAGTAATAGACGGTGACAGGTCCTCTTTATGGAGAGATCTGGGGTCTATAATGAATGTAAACATCCCATGTGACAGTAATAGATGGTGACAGGTCCTCTTTATGGAGAGATCTGGGGTCTATAATGAATGTAAACACCCCATGTGACAGTATTAGGTGGTGACAGGTCTTCTTTATGGAGAGATCTGGGGTCTATAATGAATGTAAACATCCCATGTGACAGTAATAGGTGGTGACAGGTCCTCTTTATGGAGAGATCTGGGGTCTATAATGAATGTAAACACCCCATGTGACAGTAATAGGTGGTGACAGGTCCTCTTTATGGAGAGATCTGGGGTCTATAATGAATGTAAACATCCCATGTGACAGTAATAGGTGGTGACAGGTCCTCTTTATGGAGAGATCCGGGGTCTATAATGAATGTAAACATCCCATGTGACAGTAATAGACGGTGACAGGTCCTCTTTATGGAGAGATCTGGGGTCTATAATGAATGTAAACATTAGGGATGAGCCGAACACCCCCCGGTTCGGTTCGCACCAGAACCCGCGAACGGACCGCAAGTTCGCACGAACGTTAGAACCCCATTGACGTCTATGGGACTCGAACGTTCGAAATCAAAAGTGCTCATTTTAAAGGCTAATTTGCATGGTATTGTCCTAAAAAGGGTTTGGGGACCCGGGTCCTACCCCAGGGGACATGTATCAATGCAAAAAAAACTTTTAAAAACGGCCGTTTTTTCGGGAGCAGTGATTTTAATGATGCTTAAAGTAAAAAAAAAAAAGTGAAATATTCCTTTAAATATGGTACCTGGGGGGTGTCTATAGTATGCCTGTAAAGTGACGCGTGTTTCCCATGTTTAGAACAGTCCCTGCACCAAATGTCATTTTTAAAGGAAAAAATCTCATTTAAAACTGCTTGCGGGTTTAATGTCATGTCGGGTCCTGGCAATATGGATGAAAATCAGTGAGACAAACGGCATGGGTACCCCCCAGTCCATTACCAGGCCCTTTGGGTCTTGTATGGATATTAAGGGGAACCCCGCACCCAAATTAAAATAAGGAAAGGTCCCTATATACTCTGAACAGCAGTATACAGGCGGTGCAAACAAGACAGGGACTGTAGGTTTGTTGTTAAGTAGAATCTGTTTGTAATTTTGAACATTTTTAACGTGTTTAGCTCCAGCCAAAAAATCTTTTCTAAGCTTTTTGGAAAACATAGGGAAGGGTTATCTCCCCTGTGACATTTGTTTTGCGTCTTTCCTCCTCTTCAGAAGATTTCACCTCACTTTTTTGTCCCAATGAAAAATGTTTTTTGAAAATTTGGGTTTTTTTGTGGAACAAGGATTGGAAAGCATCAGTAGAAAGGAGAAATTGTTTTCCCATATTAACTCTTACATGAGAGAATTTCCCTTCCTAGGGGTAGATTTCATCTCACTTCCTGTTGTCTCCTTCCGTTTGCAAGTAGGAGTCGTTTGTAAGTTAGATGTTTGAAAGTAGGGTCCTGCCCTATATACTCAGCAGAAATTTGGGCCTTAGGTGTTGCTGTGGCCAAAACACTGTAAGCCCTCACAGGGCCCTGCTGTGAAATATTAGATCAAGAATTGTAATTACATGCCCCTGTTGAACAGGAGCTGAAAAATTAGGCCTTAGGCACTGGTGCTGGTGCCACAACACTGCAACCCCTCACAGACACTCTAGTTGGAACGCAGGAACGAGCCCTGCTGCAAAGTATTACAATTTTTGATGCAATTACACGCCCCTGTTAGACAGGGGCAGAAAAATTGGGCCTTAGGCACTGGTGCTGGTGCCACAACACTGCAACCCCTCACAGACACTCTAGTTGGAACGCAGGAACGAGCACTGCTGCAAAGTATTGCATCAAAAATTGTAATTACACGCCCCTGTTAGACAGGGGCAGAAAAATTGGGCCTTAGGCACTGGTGCTGGTGCCACAACACTGCAACCCCTCACAGACACTCTAGTTGGAACGCAGGAACGAGCCCTGCTGCAAAGTATTGCATCAAAAATTGTAATTACACGCCCCTGTTAGACAGGGGCAGAAAAATTGGGCCTTAGGCACTGGTGCTGGTGCCACAACACTGCAACCCCTCACAGACACTCTAGTTGGAACGCAGGAACGAGCCCTGCTGCAAAGTATTGCATCAAAAATTGTAATTACACGCCCCTGTTAGACAGGGGCAGAAAAATTGGGCCTTAGGCACTGGTGCTGGTGCCACAACACTGCAACCCCTCACAGACACTCTAGTTGGAATGCAGGAACGAGCCCTGCTGCAAAGTATTGCATCAAAAATTGTAATTTCACGCCCCTGTTAGACAGGGGCAGAAAAATTGGGCCTTAGGCACTGGTGCTGGTGCCACAACACTGCAACCCCTCACAGATACTCTAGTTGGAATGCAGGAACGAGCCGTGCTGCAAAGTATTACATCAAAAATTGTAATTACACGCCCCTGTTATACAGGGGCTGAAAAATTGTGCCTTAGGCACTGGTGGTGGCGCCCAGAACCAAAAATGTTCTTACAAGCTATCAGCGTGATGATTGAGGAGGAAGAGGATAATTACTCAGGGATAATCACTCAGCATCAGCATAGGCAGTCTTTGAAGGGATCTGAAAAAAATTATTCAGTTACATCAGCATCAGGTGCTTGGTAGCTGGTGGTGATCCAAGACTGATTCATTTTTATGAAGGTCAGCCGATCGACCGAGTCAGTGGACAGACGCACCCTGTGATCGGTTACCACGCCTCCAGCAGCACTGAATGTACGTTCCGAAAGAACGCTGGATGCAGGACAGGCCAGTAGCTCAATTGCATACTGTGCAAGCTCTGGCCAGTGATCCATCCTCAAGACCCAGTAACCCAGAGGATTTTCGGTGGGAAAGGTGTCCAAGTCTGATCTTGCCCCTAGGTATTCCTGCACCATGTAAAACAGACGCTGGCGATGGTTGCTGGAACCGATCATACCTTGGGGCTGCGGACCAAAAAATTGTCTGAACGCATCGGTCAGACGGCCACCTTCTCCACCGCTCCTTCTTTGACTGACCGAAGCCTCAGCAACACGTTGTCCAGAAACAGGAGTTTGTAACCTCCCAGTCTCTGGGAACGCGTTGCACAGACCTTTCTGCAAGGCCTCCCGAAGATGTTTCATCCTCTGCTCCCTCTGCGATGGCAAGATAAGGTCCGCAACCTTACCCTTGTAACGTGGATCAAGGAGGGTTGCCAGCCAGTATTGGTCCTTCTCCTTGATACCACGAATACGAGGATCCTTACGCAGGCTTTGCAGGATCAGGGAGGCCATGCAGCGTAGGTTTGCTGAGGCATTCGGTCCGGAGTCCTCTGGGTCACTAAGGACAACAACGTCCGCAGCCACCTCCTCCCAGCCACGTACAAGTCCATGTGTTCCTTGGGACTGATCCCTTAAAGACTGCTGATGCTGAGTGCCAGGCTCCACCTCCATACTGACACAATCTTCCTCCTCCTCCTCCTCCTCCTCCTCGTCCTCTTCCTGTGTGATCGGCGGGCACGCAGGAACACTGTCTGGATAAAGGGGGCCTTGAGAGCTAAGGAAGTCCTCCTCTTCCTGCCTCTGTTCTGCCTCAAGTGCCCTGTCCATTATTCCACGCAGCGTGTGCTCCAACAGGTGGACAAGGGGGACAGTGTCACTGATGCATGCACTGTCAGTGCTCACCATCCTCGTGGCCTCCTCGAATGGTGACAGGACAGTGCATGCATCCCTGATCATGGCCCACTGGCGTGGGGAAAAAAAACCAAGGTCCCCTGACCCTGTCCTGGTGCCATAGTCGCACAGGTACTCATTGATGGCCCTCTGCTGCGTGTGCAGCCGCTGCAGCATGGCCAACGTCGAGTTCCACCTGGTGGGCATGTCACAGATTAGGCGGTTCTTGGGCAGGTTAAACTCCTTTTGGAGGTCCGTCAGCCGAGCACTGGCATTATATGACCGGCGGAAATGCACAGAGACTTTCCTGGCCTGCCTCAGGACATCCTGTAAGCCCGGGTACCTGCCCAAGAACCGCTGCACCACCAAGTTAAGGACGTGAGCCAAACAGGGCACATGGGTCAGTTGTCCCTGTCGGAGGGCAGAGAGGAGGTTGGTGCCATTGTCGCAAACCACCATTCCTGCCTTAAGTTGGCGTGGCGTCAACCACCTCTGAACCTGCCCCTGCAGAGCTGACAGAACCTCTGCCCCAGTGTGGCTCCTGTCCCCCAAGCACACCAGCTCAAGCACCGCATGGCATCTTTTGGCCTGCGTACTTGCGTAGCCCCTTGAACGCCTATGGAGCACCGCTGGTTCCGAGGAAGAGGCCATGGAGGAAGAAGAAGAGGAGGGGGTGGAGGAGAGAGGTGTGTCACAATCAGCATTTTGGAGGCGTGGTGGCGGAACAACCTCCAACACTACTGCACCTTGTCCTGCATCCTTCCCAGCTGCCAGCAGAGTCACCCAATGCGCCGTGAAACTTAAGTAACGTCCCTGTCCATGCCTGCTGGACCATGAGTCAGCGGTAATATGCACCTTACCGCTGACCGCCCTGTCCAGCGAGGCATGGACATTGCCTTCCACATGCCGGTAGAGAGCCGGAATCGCCTTCCGTGAGAAAAAGTGGCGTTTGGGTACCTGCCACTGAGGAACCGCACATTCCACAAACTCACGGAAGGGGGCAGAGTCTACCAACTGAAAAGGCAGCAGTTGAAGTGCTAGCAATTTTGCCAAGCTAGCATTCAACCGCTGGGCATGTGGATGGCTGGGAGCAAACTTCTTTCGGCGGTGCAGCAGCTGGGGCAGGGAAATTTGCCTGGTACAATCTGACGTCGGTGTACCAAAAGCAGATTGCCCACAAGTACTTGGCTGTGACACACCTAATTCTACACCTTCATTCCTCTCACTGCAGGTCTCAGAGAGGACTGAAGGTCTAGTGGGGTTGGAAATCTCAGCTGATGAGGAGCAAGGAGAGATCCTCTTTGTTCTTTGGTGTGGGTCTTTCAGATACGCTTGCCAACGAACTGCATGGCAGGTCAACATATGTCTGATCAAGCATGTGGTACCCAAGCGGGAGATGTTTTGGCCACGCGAGATACGCTTGAGACATATGTTGCAAATAGCAGCGGTGCGATCTGATGCACTCGTCTCAAAAAAGGCCCACACCAAAGAACTTTTTGAATAACGCGCAGAGACTGCAGCGCCCTGCACATGTGGAGCTTTGGGGTGTGATGCAGTCAATGTGCTGCCCTTAGGCTGGCCCCTGGAGGGCATCCTGCCTAGTTGGTGATGTGCCACCTCCTCCTCCTCCTCCTCCTCCTCTCTCCTATCAGGCACCCACGTTGAGTCAGTGACCTCATCATCCCCTCCCTCCTCATCACTGGAGCAAACCTGGCAGTATGCTGCAGCAGGGGGAGCATGACTGCCAGATTGCTGTCCTTCTTGGGCACCCCCTCTGTCCGTGCTCATGTTACTGCCTTCATTGAGCTCAGTATCATCATCAGAGCCTTCCAAACGCTGGGCATCCTCCTGGAGCATGTACCCAACACTGTGGTCAAACAGTTCGAGGGAATCCTCATGAGGACATGGTGGAGCTAGGGAAGGAGTCACTGATGACATTGAGCTGAGGGAAGAGGCCGCTGCTTTGCCAGACAAAGCACCCTGGGCATGGGTGAGAGAGGATGAGGAGGATGAGGACGGCTTGGTCATCCACTCGACCAAGTCTTCCGCATGTTGCGGCTCAACACGGCCAGCTGCCGAAAAAAAGGCCAAGCGTGTCCCATGGCCACGTGCTGATGAGAATGCACCGTCTCCACGACCAGCACTAGACACAGAGCCTGCTTGCCCTCTCTTATTGGCTTGTGACTGTCTGCCTCTCCTTCTTGGCCTTCCAGACATACTAATGGCCTGTAGCTGCACTAAGCTGGGATAGAACACCTGTAATTTTCTTCAGGTAGCTTTATATACTGTAACCAGACAAGCCTGCCTGTCAGTAGGAAGATAACAGGAACGGATCTAGCTGAACACTGTGAGCAGGACGCACTGCACTAAATGTAAATACCAGGAACGGATCTAGCTGAACACTGTGAGCAGGACGCACTGCACTGAATGTAAATAGCAGGAACGGATCTAGCTGAACACTGTGAGCAGGACGCACTGCACTGAATGTAAATAGCAGGAACGGATCTAGCTGAACACTGTGAGCAGGACGCACTGCACTGAATGTAAATAGCAGGAACGGATCTAGCTGAACACTGTGAGCAGGACGTACTGCACTAAATGTATATAGCAGGAACGGATCTAGCTGAACACTGTGAGCAGGACGCACTGCACTGAATGTAAATAGCAGGAACGGATCTAGCTGAACACTGTGAGCAGGACGCACTGCACTAAATGTAAATACCAGGAACGGATCTAGCTGAACACTGTGAGCAGGACGCACTGCACTGAATGTAAATAGCAGGAACGGATCTAGCTGAACACTGTGAGCAGGACGCACTGCACTGAATGTAAATAGCAGGAACGGATCTAGCTGAACACTGTGAGCAGGACACACTGCACTAAATAGTCTAGATAGAAGATAACAGGAACGGATCTAGCTAAACTGAATACAGTGTATATATATATATATGCAACACCTGGGATGCATATATATACACAATACACTGTAAGTGCAGCTAACTGACTGACTGTTCTGCCTAATCTATCTAACTCAAATCAAATGACACTGTCTCTCTCTCTCTCTATCTCTCAGCACACCGGAACACACACTACACAGGGCCGCCGTGCAGGCGGCCTTATATAGTGTGGGGTGTGTACTAAATCCCCTGAGCCATAATTGGCCAAAGCCACCCTGGCTTTGGCCAATTACAGCTCTCTCTACTGACGGCGCTGTGATTGGCCAAGCATGCGGGTCATAGTGCATGCTTGGCCAATCATCAGCCAGCAATGCACTGCGATGCCGCAGTGAATTATGGGCCGTGACGCGCCACACGAATTTGGCGCGAACGGCCCATATCGTTCGCAATTCGACGGACGGTCGAACAGCCGATGTTCGAGTCGAACATGGGTTCGACTCGAACACGAAGCTCATCCCTAGTAAACATCCCATGTGACAGTAATAGGAGGTGACAGGTCCTCTTTATGGAGAGATCTGGGGTCTATAATGAATGTAAACATCCCATGTGACAGTAATGTGAGGCGACAGGTCCTCTTTATGGAGAGATCTGGGGTCTATAATGAATGTAAACATCCCATGTGACAGTAATAGGAGGTGATGGGTCCTCTTTATGGAGAGATCTGGAGTCTATAATGAATGTAAACACCCCATGTGACAGTAATAGGAGGTGACAGGTCCTCTTTATGGAGAGATCTGGGGTCTATAATGAATGTAAACATCCCATGTGACAGTAATAGGAGGTGACAGGTCCTCTTTATGGAGAGATCTGGGGTCTATAATGAATGTAAACATCCCATGTGACAGTAATACATGGTGACAGGTCCTCTTTATGGAGAGATCTGGGGTCTATAATGAATGTAAACACCCCATGTGACAGTAATAGGAGGTGACAGGTCCTCTTTATGGAGAGATCTGGGGTCTATAATGAATGTAAACACCCCATGTGACAGTAATAGGAGGTGACAGGTCCTCTTTATGGAGAGATCTGGGGTCTATAATGAATGTAAACATCCCATGTGACAGTAATAGGAGGTGACAGGTCCTCTTTGTGGAGAGATCTGGGGTCTATAATGAATGTAAACATCCCATGTGACAGTAATAGGAGCTGACAGGTCCTCTTTATGGAGAGATCTGGGGTCTATAATGAATGTAAACATCCCATGTGACAGTAATAGGAGGTGACAGGTCCTCTTTATGGAGAGATCTGGGGTCTATAATGAATGTAAACATCCCATGTGACAGTAATAGGTGGTGACAGGTCCTCTTTATGGAGAGATCTGGGGTCTATAATGAATGTAAACATCCCATGCGACAGTAATAGACGGTGACAGGTCCTCTTTATGGAGAGATCTGGGGTCTATAATGAATGTAAACATACCATGTGACAGTAATAGGGGGTGACAGGTCCTCTTTATGGAGAGATCTGGGGTCTATAATAAATGTAAACATCCCATGTGACAGTAATAGGAGGTGACAGGTCCTCTTTATGGAGAGATCTGGGGTCTATAATGTAAACATCCCATGTGACAGTAATAGGAGGTGACAGGTCCTCTTTATGGAGAGATCTGGGGTCTATAATGAATGTAAACATCTCATGTGACAGTAATAGGTGGTGACAGGTCCTCTTTATGGAGAGATCTGGGGTCTATAATGAATGTAAACATCCCATGTGACAGTAATAGGAGGTGACAGGTCCTCTTTATGGAGAGATCTGGGGTCTATAATGAATGTAAACATCCCATGTGACAGTAATAGGAGGTGACAGGTCCTCTTTATGGAGGGATCTGGGGTCTATAATGAATGTAAACCTCCCATGTGACAGTAATAGGAGGTGACAGGTCCTCTTTATGGAGAGATCTGGGGTCTATAATGAATGTAAACATCCCATGTGACAGTAATAGGAGGCGACAGGTCCTCTTTATGGAGAGATCTGGGGTCTATAATGAATGTAAACATCCCATGTGACAGTAATAGACGGTGATAGGTCCTCTTTATGGAGGGATCTGGGGTCTATAATGAATGTAAACATCCCATGTGACAGTAATAGACGGTGACAGGTCCTCTTTATGGAGAGATCTGGGGTCTATAATGAATGTAAACATCCCATGTGACAGTAATAGGAGGTGACAGGTCCTCTTTATGGAGAGATCTGGGGTCTATAATGAATGTAAACATCCCATGTGACAGTAATAGGAGGTGACAGGTCCTCTTTATGGAGGGATCTGGGGTCTATAATGAATGTAAACCTCCCATGTGACAGTAATAGGAGGTGACAGGTCCTCTTTATGGAGAGATCTGGGGTCTATAATGAATGTAAACATCCCATGTGACAGTAATAGGAGGTGACAGGTCCTCTTTATGGAGAGATCTGGGGTCTATAATGAATGTAAACATCCCATGTGACAGTAATAGACGGTGATAGGTCCTCTTTATGGAGGGATCTGGGGTCTATAATGAATGTAAACATCCCACGTGACAGTAATAGACGGTGACAGGTCCTCTTTATGGAGAGATCTGGGGTCTATAATGAATGTAAACATCCCATGTGACAGTAATAGGTGGTGACAGGTCCTCTTTATGAAGAGATCTGGGGTCTATAATGAATGTAAACATCCCATGTGACAGTAATAGGAGGTGACAGGTCCTCTTTATGGAGGGATCTGGGGTCTATAATGAATGTAAACATCCCATGTGACAGTAATAGACGGTGACAGGTCCTCTTTATGGAGAGATCTGGGGTCTATAATGAATGTAAACATCCCATGTGACAGTAATAGGAGGTGACAGGTCCTCTTTATGGAGAGATCTGGGGTCTATAATGAATGTAAACATCCCATGTGACAGTAATAGGAGGTGACAGGTCCTCTTTATGGAGAGATCTGGGGTCTATAATGAATGTAAACATCCCATGTGACAGTAATAGGGGGTGACAGGTCCTCTTTATGGAGAGATCTGGGGTCTATAATGAATGTAAACATCCCATGTGACAGTAATAGGTGGTGACAGGTCCTCTTTATGGAGAGATCTGGGGTCTATAATGAATGTAAACATCCCATGTGACAGTAATAGGAGGTGACAGGTCCTCTTTATGGAGAGATCTGGGGTCTATAATGAATGTAAACATCCCATGTGACAGTAATAGGAGGTGACAGGTCCTCTTTATGGAGAGATCTGGGGTCTATAATGAATGTAAACATCCCATGTGACAGTAATAGGAGGTGACAGGTCCTCTTTATGGAGAGATCTGGGGTCTATAATGAATGTAAACATCCCACGTGACAGTAATAGGAGGTGACAGGTCCTCTTTATGGAGAGATCTGGGGTCTATAATGAATGTAAACATCCCATGTGACAGTAATAGGAGGTGACAGGTCCTCTTTATGGAGAGATCTGGGGTCTATAATGAATGTAAACATCCCATGTGACAGTAATAGGAGGTGACAGGTCCTCTTTATGGAGAGATCTGGGGTCTATAATGAATGTAAACATCCCATGTGACAGTAATAGGAGGTGACAGGTCCTCTTTATGGAGAGATCTGGGGTCTATAATGAATGTAAACATCCCATGTGACAGTAATAGGTGGTGACAGGTCCTCTTTATGGAGAGATCTGGGGTCTATAATGAATGTAAACATCCCATGCGACAGTAATAGACGGTGACAGGTCCTCTTTATGGAGAGATCTGGGGTCTATAATGAATGTAAACATCCCATGTGACAGTAATAGATGGTGACAGGTCCTCTTTATGGAGAGATCTGGGGTCTATAATGAATGTAAACATCCCATGTGACAGTAATAGGAGGTGACAGGTCCTCTTTATGGAGAGATCTGGGGTCTATAATGAATGTAAACATCCCATGTGACAGTAATAGACGGTGACAGGTCCTCTTTATGGAGAGATCTGGGGTCTATAATGAATGTAAACATCCCATGTGACAGTAATAGGTGGTGACAGGTCCTCTTTATGGAGAGATCTGGGGTCTATAATGAATGTAAACATCCCATGTGACAGTAATAGGAGGTGACAGGTCCTCTTTATGGAGAGATCTGGGGTCTATAATGAATGTAAACATCCCATGTGACAGTAATAGACGGTGACAGGTCCTCTTTATGGAGAGATCTGGGGTCTATAATGAATGTAAACATCCCATGTGACAGTAATAGGAGGTGACAGGTCCTCTTTATGGAGAGATCTGGGGTCTATAATGAATGTAAACATCCCATGTGACAGTAATAGACGGTGACAGGTCCTCTTCATGGAGAGATCTGGGGTCTATAATGAATGTAAACATCCCATGTGACAGTAATAGGAGGTGACAGGTCCTCTTTATGGAGAGATCTGGGGTCTATAATGAATGTAAACATCCCATGTGACAGTAATAGACGGTGACAGGTCCTCTTTATGGAGAGATCTGGGGTCTATAATGAATGTAAACATCCCATGTGACAGTAATAGGTGGTGACAGGTCCTCTTTATGGAGAGATCTGGGGTCTATAATGAATGTAAACATCCCATGTGACAGTAATAGGAGGTGACAGGTCCTCTTTATGGAGAGATCTGGGGTCTATAATGAATGTAAACATCCCATGTGACAGTAATAGACGGTGACAGGTCCTCTTTATGGAGAGATCTGGGGTCTATAATGAATGTAAACATCCCATGTGACAGTAATAGGAGGTGACAGGTCCTCTTTATGGAGAGATCTGGGGTCTATAATGAATGTAAACATCCCATGTGACAGTAATAGACGGTGACAGGTCCTCTTCATGGAGAGATCTGGGGTCTATAATGAATGTAAACATCCCATGTGACAGTAATAGACGGTGACAGGTCCTCTTTATGGAGAGATCTGGGGTCTATAATGAATGTAAACATCCCATGTGACAGTAATAGGTGGTGACAGGTCCTCTTTATGAAGAGATCTGGGGTCTATAATGAATGTAAACATCCCATGTGACAGTAATAGGTGGTGACAGGTCCTCTTTATGGAGGGATCTGGGGTCTATAATGAATGTAAACATCCCATGTGACAGTAATAGACAGTGACAGGTCCTCTTTATGGAGAGATCTGGGGTCTATAATGAATGTAAACATCCCATGTGACAGTAATAGGAGGTGACAGGTCCTCTTTATGGAAAGATCTGGGGTCTATAATGAATGTAAACATCCCATGTGACAGTAATAGGAGGTGACAGGTCCTCTTTATGGAGAGATCTGGGGTCTATAATGAATGTAAACATCCCATGTGACAGTAATAGGGGGTGACAGGTCCTCTTTATGGAGAGATCTGGGGTCTAGAATGAATGTAAACATCCCATGTGACAGTAATAGGAGGTGACAGGTCCTCTTTATGGAGAGATCTGGGGTCTAGAATGAATGTAAACATCCCATGTGACAGTAATAGGTGGTGACAGGTCCTCTTTATGGAGAGATCTGGGGTCTATAATGAATGTAAACATCCCATGTGACAGTAATAGGAGGTGACAGGTCCTCTTTATGGAGAGATCTGGGGTCTATAATGAATGTAAACATCCCATGTGACAGTAATAGGTGGTGACAGGTCCTCTTTATGGAGAGATCTGGGGTCTATAATGAATGTAAACATCCCATGTGACAGTAATAGGAGGTGACAGGTCCTCTTTATGGAGAGATCTGGGGTCTATAATGAATGTAAACATCTCATGTGACAGTAATAGGTGGTGACAGGTCCTCTTTATGGAGAGATCTGGGGTCTATAATGAATGTAAACATCCCATGTGACAGTAATAGGTGGTGACAGGTCCTCTTTATGGAGAGATCTGGGGTCTATAATGAATGTAAACATCTCATGTGACAGTAATAGGTGGTGACAGGTCCTCTTTATGGAGAGATCTGGGGTCTATAATGAATGTAAACATCTCATGTGACAGTAATAGGAGGTGACAGGTCCTCTTTATGGAGAGATCTGGGGTCTATAATGAATGTAAACATCCCATGTGACAGTAATAGGAGGTGACAGGTCCTCTTTATGGAGAGATCTGGGGTCTATAATGAATGTAAACATCCCATATGACAGTAATAGGAGGTGACAGGTCCTCTTTATGGAGAGATCTGGGGTCTATAATGAATGTAAACATCCCATGTGACAGTAATAGGTGGTGACAGGTCCTCTTTATGGAGAGATCTGGGGTCTATAATGAATGTAAACATCCCATGTGACAGTAATAGGGGGTGACAGGTCCTCTTTATGGAGAGATCTGGGGTCTATAATGAATGTAAACATCCCATGTGACAGTAATAGGGGGTGACAGGTCCTCTTTATGGAGAGATCTGGGGTCTAGAATGAATGTAAACATCCCATGTGACAGTAATAGGAGGTGACAGGTCCTCTTTATGGAGAGATCTGGGGTCTATAATGAATGTAAACATCCCATGTGACAGTAATAGGTGGTGACAGGTCCTCTTTATGGAGAGATCTGGGGTCTATAATGAATGTAAACATCCCATGTGACAGTAATAGGTGGTGACAGGTCCTCTTTATGGAGAGATCTGGGGTCTATAATGAATGTAAACATCCCATGTGACAGTAATAGGAGGTGACAGGTCCTCTTTATGGAGAGATCTGGGGTCTATAATGAATGTAAACATCTCATGTGACAGTAATAGGTGGTGACAGGTCCTCTTTATGGAGAGATCTGGGGTCTATAATGAATGTAAACATCCCATGTGACAGTAATAGGTGGTGACAGGTCCTCTTTATGGAGAGATCTGGGGTCTATAATGAATGTAAACATCTCATGTGACAGTAATAGGTGGTGACAGGTCCTCTTTATGGAGAGATCTGGGGTCTATAATGAATGTAAACATCCCATGTGACAGTAATAGGTGGTGACAGGTCCTCTTTATGGAGAGATCTGGGGTCTATAATGAATGTAAACATCCCATGTGACAGTAATAGGAGGTGACAGGTCCTCTTTATGGACAGATCTGGGGTCTATAATGAATGTAAACATCTCATGTGACAGTAATAGGAGGTGACAGGTCCTAAAAGACCCCCGATCCCTCCTTTGCACTTCAAAGTATTCAGATCGCCAAAAACGGCGATTCTGAATACTGTATATTTTTTTTAAACCGGCGCCATTGGCAGCCGAGTAAACGGGAAGTGACGTCATGACGTCGATTCCGTGTTTACAATTAGGAGGCTGGAACAAAGCCGCCCATAGCTTCGTTCCAGCCCGCCCCCAGCCGCCGGAGGCGGACTATTGTTCATTGGGACTCCTGGTGGAATGGGAGGCTCAGTAAGAGCGGCGGGAGGCGGCGGGGGAGGGGGGGCGTCCCCTCCCGCTTCTCCGGTATAACAGCCGAGCGACTTTTAGCCACATTGGTTGTTATAACTGGATAGCCGATCGCCGGCTCTATAAAACAGTACCGGATAATGTCTGCAGCTGCGGGCATCATCCCGGTTTAACCCCGGAAAGCCGAGTACGCACATCTGCGTACGTTTGGCGGGGATAATCACTGCAGGGTACTGTAGTAGCACTGATGGGCACTGTAGGGCACACTAAATCAAGCCAACTCACGCTGCAGCAGGGTGTCTCCCTCCTCTTCTCACACACTGTATTGGTGTAAGGAGAGGATAAACCTGAACTGGGCATGATGCTGGTTTGTTGACAAAGTCATCTGTGACAGACCTAGCCGGGACAGAGGCTTTTGGAGGGGACTGAATGCCAGCCTCTTGCCTACCGATTATGGGCCCTGGCATTTGGGGGAACGGTGCTGTCTGTGAGCTGTAAGCCTGGGGACCCTTGATGTGGTGTTGTTTTGGATTCAGGTCCATATCCCCCCAAGACACACAGACTCTGGGAACCCTGTATATGCCATATTAGAGATGGTGACTGATTAATAATGTTGGGGCTCATAGAAGATGCTGATGTCATCAACTCCACCCACCTGTCTGTCTGTCTGTTGTCTGCTATAATGTGTTTATTGTAAATACGTCTAGTGTGGCTCTAAGAGTCTTTCCCTCATTGTTATTTGTGTTAATTAACTCTGCTATTGTGTGAAGGTTTTCTGTGTTATTAATTATGATAATGTTGATTGTGTCTTCTGAGCTAAAAGACGGCAAGTCTGTCCTAAAGGTCATGTCCGAGTCACCTGGTCTGGGGAAATGATTTAGTAAATGAGCCCATGGTAATTAGGTTTCTGATTACAGGTGTATTGTTAGAGTAATATGAGCAGGAGGGGGAACCTCATCTTCTACTGTATATAAAGACTTGTATTTTGGTTCTAATAAAGGAGTCCATGTTGAGCAGCTAAACAAATCTCGTCTTGTTTTGTGGTTGTGAGCGGTTGGAATATCTGATATCTGTATTCAGACTGGGAGGAAGCGGTATATGACGAAAGTGGAGTGTGCGACATTCCGAGACATGATCACTCCGTCATTGGACGGAGCGATCACGTGCTAAAACTTATAATATTTCCTCCCCCACGTGCCTCTTCTCCTGACTTCTCTGTCAAGGGCAACAGCACAACCATCCACCCATCCCCCCATGTCAGGGTGCGAGGTGTTATCCTGGACTCTGAACTCTCCTTTCAGCCCCACATCCAATCACTTTCCAAAGCTTGCCGCCTCGACCTCCACAACATCTCTAAACTACGTCCCTTTCTAACCAACGAAACCAAAGCTTCTGATTCACTCCCTGGTTATCTCTCGCCTTGACTACTGCAACTCCCTCCTCATTGGCTTACCTTTAAATAGACTCCTCCCCCTTCAGTCCATAATGAATGCTGCTGCCAGACTCATCCACCTTACAAACCGCTCAGTGTCTGCTACCCCTCTCTGCCAATCCCTCCATTGGCCTCCATTCAGTGTCCTCCACCCCTCTCTACCAATCTCTCCATTGGCTGCCACTCACCCAACCAATAAATTCAAAATACTAACAATAAGTTACAAAGCCATCCACAACTCTGCCCCCAGCTACATCACTAACCTAGTCTCCAAATACCAACCTAATCGCCCTCTCCGTTCCTCCCAAGACCTCCCGCTCTCTAGTTCCCTCATCACCTCCTCCCATATCCACCTCCAGGACTTCTCCCGAGCCTCGCCCATCCTCTGGAATTCCCTACCCCAATCTGTCAGACTGTCTCCAAATTTATCCACCTTTAGGCGATCTCCGAAAACTTTCCTCTTCAGAGAAGCCTATCCTGCCTCCATCTAACAACTGTACTATTTTCTCCATTAGCTCATCCCCCACAGCTATTACCCTTTTGTATCACTTGACTCCCCCCCAGATTGTAAGTTCTAAGGATCCGGGCCCCCTGTATTGAATTGTATTGCAATTATACTGTCTGTCCCCATGTTGTAAAGCGCTACGTAAATCCTGTATAATAATAATAATAATGGGCCGCTGTGATTGACCCTCAATCCTGATTCGTGATGCACTGGGTCCCGCGGAGTGCATGCCCAGGGGGCGCAGGAGAAGTACGAGCGTGTGAGGCGGTCATATGACAGCCTTCCAGAACTTGCCGGCCACGCTGTAGCCATCATTCGGCTATATCACAGACAGGAAAAGGTTAAGAGGAACAACATGCCATCTGAGCACTACAAACCAAAAACACCATTTCATTTCTTTTTAATATTCAAAGAAAACTCCACCCACCCATCCATGTCTCCACCCCTCCGTGTCTCCACCCCTCCGTGTCTCCACCCCTCCGTGTCTCCACCCCTCCGTGTCTCCACCCCTCCGTGTCTCTATGTCTCCACCCCTCCGTGTCTCCACCCCTCCGTGTCTCCACCCCTCCATGTCTCCACCCCTCCATGTCTCTATGTCTCCACCCCTCCGTGTCTCCACCCCTCCGTGTCTCCACCCCTCCGTGTCTCTATGTCTCCACCCCCCGTGTCTCCACCCCCCGTGTCTCCATCCCTCCATGTCTCCACCCCTCCGTGTCTCCACCCCTCCGTGTCTCTATGTCTCCACCATCCATGTCTCCACCCCTCCGTGTCTCCACCCCTCCGTGTCTCCACCCCTCCGTGTCTCCATCCCTCCGTGTCTCCATCCCTCCGTGTCTCCATCCCTCCGTGTCTCCATCCCTCCGTGACTCCACCCATCCGTGTCTCCACCCCTCCATGTCTCCATCCCTCCGTGTCTCCACCCATCCGTGTCTCCACCCATCCGTGTCTCCACCCATCCGTGTCTCCACCCCTCCGTGTCTCCACCCCTCCATGTCTCTATGTCTCCCAACCATCCATTTCTCCACCCCTCCGTGTCTCCACCCCTCCGTGTCTCCACCCCTCCGTGTCTCTATGTCTCCACCCCTCCGTGTCTCCACCCCCGTGTCTCCACCCCCCGTGTCTTACCCCCTCCGTGTCTCCATCCCTCCGTGTCTCCACCCCTCCGTGTCTCCACCCCTCCGTGTCTCCACCCCTCCATGTCTCTATGTCTCCACCATCCATGTCTCCACCCCTCCGTGTCTCCACCCCTCCGTGTCTCCACCCCTCCGTGTCTCCATCCCTCCGTGTCTCCACCCATCCGTGTCTCCACCCCTCCATGTCTCTATGTCTCCACCCCTCCGTGTCTCCACCCCCCCGTGTCTCCACCCCCCCGTGTCTCCACCCCCCCGTGTCTCCACCCCCCGTGTCTCCACCCCCCGTGTCTCCACCCATCCGTGTCTCCACCCCTCCGTGTCTCTATGTCTCCACCCCTGTGTCTCCACCCCCCGTGTCTTTTCCCCTCCGTGTCTCCATCCCTCCATGTCTCCACCCCTCCGTGTCTCCACCCCTCCGTGTCTCCACCCCTCCGTGTCTCCACCATCCATGTCTCCACCCATCCGTGTCTCTACCGATCCGTGTCTCTACCCATCCGTGTCTCCACCCCTCCGTGTCTCCATACTCTGTCTCCACCCATCCGTGTCTCTACCCATCCATGTCACCATCCCCCCATCCATCCATGTCTCCATCCACCCATCCATGTCTCCACCCCTCCGTGTCTCCACCCTTCCGTGTCTTTATCCCTCCGTGTCTTTATCCCTCCGTGTCTCCACCCATCCGTGTCTCTACCCATCCGTGTCTCCACCCATCCGTGTCTCCACCCATCTGTGTCTCCATGTCTCCACCCATCTGTGTCTCCATGTCTCCACCCATCCGTGTCTCCATGTCTCCACCCATCCATGTCTCAGTGTCTCCATGTGTCCGTGTCTCCACCCATCTGTGTCTCCACCCATCCGTGTCTCTACCCATCCGTGTCTCCACCCATCCGTGTCTCCACCCATCCGTGTCTCCACCCATCTGTGTCTCCACCCATCTGTGTCTCCATGTCTCCACCCCTCCGTGTCTCCACCCCTCCGTGTCTCCACCCCTCCGTGTCTCCACCATCCATGTCTCCACCCATCCGTGTCTCTACCGATCCGTGTCTCTACCCATCCGTGTCTCCACCCCTCCGTGTCTCCATACTCTGTCTCCACCCATCCGTGTCTCTACCCATCCATGTCACCATCCCCCCATCCATCCATGTCTCCATCCACCCATCCATGTCTCCACCCCTCCGTGTCTCCACCCTTCCGTGTCTTTATCCCTCCGTGTCTTTATCCCTCCGTGTCTCCACCCATCCGTGTCTCTACCCATCCGTGTCTCCACCCATCCGTGTCTCCACCCATCTGTGTCTCCATGTCTCCACCCATCTGTGTCTCCATGTCTCCACCCATCCGTGTCTCCATGTCTCCACCCATCCATGTCTCAGTGTCTCCATGTGTCCGTGTCTCCACCCATCTGTGTCTCCACCCATCCGTGTCTCTACCCATCCGTGTCTCCACCCATCCTTGTCTCCACCCATCCGTGTCTCCACCCATCTGTGTCTCCATGTCTCCACCCATCCGTGTCTCCATGTCTCCACCCATCCGTGTCTCCATGTCTCCACCCATCCATGTCTCAGTGTCTCCATGTGTCCGTGTCTCCACCCATCTGTGTCTCCACCCATCTGTGTCTCCACCCCTCCGTGTCTCCACCCCTCCGTGTCTCCACCCCTCCATGTCTCCACCCCTCCGTGTCTCCACCCTTCCATGTCTCCACCCTTTCATGTCTTCACCCCTCCATGTCTCCATCCATCCATGTCTCCCCGCACCCATCCATGTCTCCATCCATCCACCCACCCATTAATCCATGTCTCTATCCATCCATGTCTCCATCCATCTATCCATGTCTCCATCCATCCATTTCTCAATCCATGTCTCCATCTCTCCATCCATCCATCGTCTCCATCCAGCCATCATCCCCCTCTCTCCAACCATGTCTCCATCCACCCACCCATCCCTCCATCCATGTCTCCATCCAACCACCCATCCATGTCTCTATCCATCCTTGTCTCCATCCATCCACCCATCCATGTCTCGATCCATGTCTCCAACCATCCATGTCTCCATCTCTCCATCCATCCATGTCTCCATCCATTCATGTCTCCATGTCTCCATCCAGCCATCATCTCCCTCTCTCCAACCATCCATGTCTTCACTCATCCATGTCTCCCTCTCTCCATCCATCCATGTCTCCACCCATCCATGTCTCCATCCATCCATGTCTCCCCGCACCCATCCATGTCTCCATCCATCCACCCACCCATTAATCCATGTCTCTATCCATCCATGTCTCCATCCATCTATCCATGTCTCCATCCATCCATTTCTCAATCCATGTCTCCATCTCTCCATCCAGCCATCATCCCCCTCTCTCCAACCATCCATGTCTCCCTCTCTCCATCCATGTCTCCATCCACCCACCCATCCCTCCATCCATGTCTCCCTCTCTCCATCCATTCAACCATGTCTCTATCCACCCACCCATGTCTCCACCCATCAATGTCTCCCTCTCTCCATACATCCATGTCTCCATCCACCCACCCATCCATGTCTCCATCCAACCACCCATCCATGTCTCTATCCATCCTTGTCTCCATCCATCCACCCATCCATGTCTCGATCCATGTCTCCAACCATCCATGTCTCCATCTCTCCATCCATCCATGTCTCCATCCATTCATGTCTCCATGTCTCCATCCAGCCATCATCTCCCTCTCTCCAACCATCCATGTCTCCACTCATCCATGTCTCCCTCTCTCCATCCATCCATGTCTCCACCCATCCATGTTTCCCTCTCTCCATCCATCCATGTCGCCATCCACCCATGTCTCCCTCTCTCCATTCATCCAACCATGTCTCTATCCACCCACCCATCCATGTCTCCATCCAACCACCCATCCATCCATGTCTCTATCCATCCTTGTCTCCATCCATCCACCCATTCATGTCTCGATCCATGTCTCCAACCATCCATGTCTCCATCCAACCATCATCTCCCTCTCTCCATCCATCCATGTCTCCATCCATCCACCAATCCATGTCTGCATTCATCCACCCATCCATGTCTCCATCCATCCATATCTCCATTCATCCATCCACCCATCCATGTCTCGATCCATGTCTCCAACCATCCATGTCTCCATCCATCCATGTCTCCATCCAACCATCATCTCCCTCTCTCCATCCATCCATGTCTCCATCCATCCACCAATCCATGTCTGCATTCATCCACCCATCCATGTCTCCATCCATCCATATCTCCATTCATCCATCCACCCATCCATGTTGTGACAGAGGCTTTTGGAGAGGACTGAATGCTGGCCTCTTGCCTACTTATTATGGGCCCTGGATTTTAAGGGAACTATACTCTTTGTGAGGTGTATGTCTGGGGACCCTTGGAGTAATGTTTCTTTGGATTTAAGTCCATGTCTCCCCAAAACACACAGACTCTGGGAACCCTGTATAGGACCTATATGCCATATTAGAAATAGTGACTGCTTCATAATGTTGGGACTCATAAAAGATGCTGATGTCATCAACTCCACCCACCTGTCTGTTGTAATGTATTTATTGTAAATAAGTCTAGTGTGGGCTCTAAGAGTCTTTCCCCCATTGTTGTTTGTGATAATTATCTCTGCTATTGTGTGAAGGAGTTCTGTGTTGATATTTATGATAATGTGTATTGTATAGTCAGTGAGCCCGGAGACGACAAGGCTGCCCTGAAAGGTCATATCTTGGAGTCACCAAGTCTGGAAATGATTAGTTAATTAGCTCATTAATTTATGTTTCTGGTTACAGTTTGTATTGTTAGAGTAATATGAGCAGGAGGGGGGAACCTCCTCAACTGTATATAAGACTGTATTCTTGTTCTAATAAACAGTTCATGTTCAGCAACCAAACGAGTATTGCCTTGTTTGTGGTTGTCAGTAGTTAGAATATCTGATATCTATATTCAGACTAGGAGGAAGCGGTATATGACGAAAGCACTCAAGCGGAGTGTGGGATGTTTTGTCACACATGTCTCCATCTATCCATGTCTCTGTCCATCCATCCATCCATGTCTTCACCTCTCCATCCATCCATCCCTCCATGTCTCCATCCATAGTCTTTCTCCATCCATGTCTCCATCCCCCCATGTTTCCCTCTCTCCACCCATCAACCCATCTATGTCTTCACCTCTCCATCCATCCATTCATTCATGTCTCCATCCATCCACCCATCGCCCGCTGTCCCCTGCCCGGTACACGCCTCCCATCGCCCTCCATCCCCTGCCCGGTACAAGCTGCCCCTCGCCCTCCGTCCCGTGCCAGGTACATGCTGCCCCTCGCCCTCTGTCCACTGCCTGGTACACACTTCCCCTTGCCCTCCGTCCCCTGCCCGTTACATGCTGCCCCTCGCCCTCCGTCCACTGCCCCTCGCCCTCAGTCCTGTGCCCGGTACACTCCGCTCCTCGCCCTCCCTCCCCTGCTCGGTACACGCCGCCCCTCTCCCTCCATCCCCGTTACATGCCGCCCCTCGCCCCCCGTCCCCTGCCCGGTACATACCACCCCTCGCCCTCCTCGGTACACGCCGCCCCTCGCCCTCCGTCCCCTGCCCGAGACACGCTGCCCCTCGCCTTCCGTCCCCTGCCCGGAACACGCCGCCCCTCGCCCTCCGTCTCCTGCCCGGGACACGCCGCCCCTCGCCCACCCTCCCCTGCCCAGTACACTCTGCCCCTCGCCTACCCTCCCCTGCCCGGGACACTCTGCCCCTCGCCCACCATCCCCTGCCCGGTACACTCTGCCCCTCGCCCACCCACCCCTGCCCGGTACACTCTGCCCCTCGCCCACCCACCCCTGCCCGGGACACGCTGCCCCTCGCCCACCCTCCCCTGCCCGGGACACGCTGCCCCTCGCCCACCATCCCCTGCCCGGTACACTCTGCCCCTCGCCCACCCTCCCCTGCCCGGGACACGCTGCCCCTCGCCCACCCTCCCCTGCCCGGGACACGCTGCCCCTCGCCCACCCTCCCCTGCCCGGGACACGCTGCCCCTCGCCCACCCTCCCCTGCCCTGGACACGCTGCCCCTCGCCCACCCTCCCCTGCCCGGGACACGCTGCCCCTCGCCCACCCTCCCCTGCCCGGGACACGCTGCCCCTCGCCCATCCTCCACTGCCCGGGACACTCTGCCCCTCGCCCACCCTCCCCTGCCCGGGACACGCTGCCCCTCGCCCACCATCCCCTGCCCGGTACACTCTGCCCCTCGCCCACCCTCCCCTGCCCGGGACACGCTGCCCCTCGCCCACCCTCCCCTGCCCGGGACACGCTGCCCCTCGCCCACCCTGCCCGGGACACGCTGCCCCTCGCCCACCCTCCCCTGCCCTGGACACGCTGCCCCTCGCCCACCCTCCCCTGCCCGGGACACGCTGCCCCTCGCCCACCCTCCCCTGCCCGGGACACGCTGCCCCTCGCCCACCCTCCACTGCCCGGGACACTCTGCCCCTCGCCCCCCGTCCCCTGCCCGGGACACGCTGCCCCTCGCCCACCCTCCCCTGCCCGGGACACGCTGCCCCTCGCCCACCCTCCCCTGCCCGGGACACGCTGCCCCTCGCCCACCCTCCACTGCCCGGGACACTCTGCCCCTCGCCCCCCGTCCCCTGCCTGGGACACGCTGCCCCTCGCCCTCCATCGGTCACTCTGACAAAGGTCACCTTCTTATCAGTAACACGTCAGCCCTGTGTGCAGAGATTACGCCATCCCTGACTGGGATAAAGGGGAACTCCTACTATGTGATTATCAGATACCGAGAATTCATCCCGGACATCGGATGTGTGACAACCTATCCATTCATGACTCCGCCCACAGATCACATGACCCCCCCCCCCCCCCCCCCGCAAGGAGAAACTCCACTCCTAGGCTGTCATCTATAGAAGGCGTCTCTCCTGAATCTGCATTGGAATCCTTCCATGTGTACTCAGCAAACACCAGCCGGATCTACCCTCCCCCATCACTCACCACCTGCCCGATACCGAGAATGACAGAAGTGCTACTGTGCAGAGTCCCTACAGATACCGAGAATGACAGAGAAGTGCTACTGTGCAGAGTCCCTACAGATACCGAGAATGACAGAGAAGTGCTACTGTGCACAGTCCCTACAGATACCGAGAATGACAGAGAAGTGCTACTGTGCAGAGTCCCTACAGATACCGAGAATGACAGAGAAGTGCTACTGTGCAGAGTCCCTACAGATACCGAGAATGACAGAGAAGTGCTACTGTGCAGAGTCCCTACAGATACCGAGAATGACAGAGAAGTGCTACTGTGCACAGTCCCTACAGATACCGAGAATGACAGAGAAGTGCTACTGTGCAGAGTCCCTACAGATACCGAGAATGACAGAGAAGTGCTACTGTGCACAGTCCCTACAGATACCGAGAATGACAGAGAAGTGCTACTGTGCAGAGTCCCTACAGATACCGAGAATGACAGAGAAGTGCTACTGTGCAGAGTCCCTACAGATACCGAGAATGACAGAGAAGTGCTACTGTGAAGAGTCCCTACAGATACCGAGAATGACAGAGAAGTGCTACTGTGCAGAGTCCCTACAGATACCGAGAATGACAGAGAAGTGCTACTGTGCAGAGTCCCTACAGATACCGAGAATGACAGAGAAGTGCTACTGTGCACAGTCCCTACAGATACCGAGAATGACAGAGAAGTGCTACTGTGCAGAGTCCCTACAGATACCGAGAATGACAGAGAAGTGCTACTGTGCAGAGTCCCTACAGATACCGAGAATGACAGAGAAGTGCTACTGTGCAGAGTCCCTACAGATACCGAGAATGACAGAGAAGTGCTACTGTGCAGAGTCCCTACAGATACCGAGAATGACAGAGAAGTGCTACTGTGCACAGTCCCTACAGATACCGAGAATGACAGAAGTGCTACTGTGCAGAGTCCCTACAGATACCGAGAATGACAGAGAAGTGCTACTGAGCAGAGTCCCTACAGATACCGAGAATGACAGAGAAGTGCTACTGTGCACAGTCCCTACAGATACCGAGAATGACAGAAGTGCTACTGTGCAGAGTCCCTACAGATACTGAGAATGACAGAGAAGTGCTACTGTGCAGAGTCCCTACAAATACCGAGAATGACAGAGAAGTGCTACTGTGCAAAGTCCCTACAGATACCGAGAATGACAGAGAAGTGCTACTGTGCAGAGTCCCTACAGATACTGAGAATGACAGAGAAGTGCTACTGTGCAGAGTCCCTACAGATACCGAGAATGACAGAGAAGTGCTACTGTGCACAGTCCCTACAGATACCGAGAATGACAGAAGTGCTACTGTGCAGAGTCCCTACAGATACCGAGAATGATAGAGAAGTGCTACTGTGCAGAGTCCCTACAGATACCGAGAATGACAGAGAAGTGCTACTGTGCAGAGTCCCTACAGATACCGAGAATGACAGAGAAGTGCTACTGTGCACAGTCCCTACAGATACCGAGAATGACAGAAGTGCTACTGTGCAGAGTCCCTACAGATACCGAGAATGACAGAGAAGTGCTACTGAGCAGAGTCCCTACAGATACCGAGAATGACAGAGAAGTGCTACTGTGCACAGTCCCTACAGATACCGAGAATGACAGAGAAGTGCTACTGTGCAGAGTCCCTACAGATACTGAGAATGACAGAGAAGTGCTACTGTGCAGAGTCCCTACAAATACCGAGAATGACAGAGAAGTGCTACTGTGCACAGTCCCTACAGATACCGAGAATGACAGAGTCCCTACAGATACCGAGAATGACAGAGAAGTGCTACTGTGCAGAGTCCCTACAGATACTGAGAATGACAGAGAAGTGCTACTGTGCACAGTCCCTACAGATACCGAGAATGACAGAGAAGTGCTACTGTGCACAGTCCCTACAGATACCGAGAATGACAGAGTCCCTACAGATACCGAGAATGACAGAGTCCCTACAGATACCGAGAATGACAGAGAAGTGCTACTGTGCAGAGTCCTTACAGATACCGAGAATGACAGAGAAGTGCTACTGTGCAGAGTCCCTACAGATACTGAGAATGACAGAGAAGTGCTACTGTGCAGAGTCCTTACAGATACCGAGAATGACAGAGAAGTGCTACTGTGCAGAGTCCTTACAGATACCGAGAATGACAGAGAAGTGCTACTGTGCAGAGTCCTTACAGATACCGAGAATGACAGAGAAGTGCTACTGTGCAGAGTCCCTACAGATACCGAGAATGACAGAGTCCCTACAGATACCGAGAATGACAGAGAAGTGCTACTGTGCAGAGTCCCTACAGATACCGAGAATGACAGAGAAGTGCTACTGTGCAGAGTCCCTACAGATACCGAGAATGACAGAGAAGTGCTACTGTGCAGAGTCCCTACAGATACCGAGAATGACAGAGAAGTGCTACTGTGCAGAGTCCCTACAGATACCGAGAATGACAGAAGTGCTACTGTGCAGAGTCCCTACAGATACCGAGAATGACAGAGAAGTGCTACTGTGCAGAGTCCCTACAGATACCGAGAATGACAGAGAAGTGCTACTGTGCACAGTCCCTACAGATACCGAGAATGACAGAGAAGTGCAACTGTGCAGAGTCCCTACAGATACCGAGAATGACAGAGAAGTGCTACTGTGCAGAGTCCCTACAGATACCGAGAATGACAGAGAAGTGCTACTGTGCAGAGTCCCTACAGATACCGAGAATGACAGAGAAGTGCTACTGTGCACAGTCCCTACAGATACCGAGAATGACAGAGAAGTGCTACTGTGCAGAGTCCCTACAGATACCGAGAATGACAGAGTCCCTACAGATACCGAGAATGACAGAGAAGTGCTACTGTGCAGAGTCCTTACAGATACCGAGAATGGCAGAGAAGTGCTACTGTGCAGAGTCCCTACAGATACCGAGAATGACAGAGTCCCTACAGATACCGAGAATGACAGAGAAGTGCTACTGTGCAGAGTCCCTACAGATACCGAGAATGACAGAGAAGTGCTACTGTGCAGAGTCCCTACAGATACCGAGAATGACAGAGAAGTGCTACTGTGCAGAGTCCCTACAAACAGTGCCTGGAAAAAGTATTCATACCCCTTGAAATTCCCCACATTTTGTACATAAATGTATTTTATTGGGATTTTATGTGTCAGATAATTGTGAAGTGGAAGGAAAATGATACAAATAAATATGTGATAGGTGTGTGGGGGGGGGGGGGGGGCCCAATAATACAATCCATACAGGAGAGGACGAGGGGTTAACCAGAGGAGAGATGAACTTCCCGGGATGACGAAGTTTGTTGTGTTCCCAGAAGACGCTCCGCCTGTCCTCCGCATATTTCTACCATGAGCAGACTGTGTGCTCCAACCCCCACCACTGCAGCAAGACGAGTGAGACTCCCGGGGGGTCCATTCTACTACATAGACTGTAACAAGACGAGTGAGACTCCCGGGGGGTGTATTCTACTACATAGACTGTAACAAGAGGAGTGAGACTCCCGGGGGGTGTATTCTACTACATAGACTGTAACAAGACGAGTGAGACTCCCGGGGGGTGTATTCTACTACATAGACTGTAACAAGACGAGTGAGACTCCCGGGGGGTGTATTCTACTACATAGATTGTAACAAGACGAGTGAGACTCCCGGGGGGTCCATTCTACTACATAGACTGTAACAAGACGAGTGAGACTCCCGGGGGGTCCATTCTACTACATAGACTGTAACAAGACGAGTGAGACTCCCGGGGGGTCCATTCTACTACATAGACTGTAACAAGACGAGTGAGACTCCCGGGGGTGTATTCTGCTGTCACTGAACAAAAAGAACGATCCCCAAACTAAGATCAACTCCGTCCATAAAGATCATTGTGTGGAGGATCTTCCTGGTCAGTGCAGGGAAGGGGTCAGGTCAGGACAGGGGACAGTGCAGGGAAGGGGTCAGAGCAGGGATGGGGACAGGTCAGGACAGGGGTCAGAGCAGGGAAGGGGTCAGAGCAGGGATGGGGTCAGGTCAGGACAGGGGTCAGGTCAGGACAGGGGTCAGAGCAGGGAAGGGGTCAGGTTAGGACAGGGGTCAGGTCAGGACAGGGGTGTGAGCAGGGAAGGGGTCAGAGCAGGGAAGGGGTCAGAGCAGGGATGGGGTCAGGTCAGGACAGGGGTCAGTGCAGGGAAGGGGTCAGGTCAGGACAGGGGTCAGAGCAGGGATGGGGACAGGTGCAGTGAGGGGGTCAGAGCAGGGATGGGGTCAGGTCAGTACAGGGGTCAGGTCAGGACAGGGGTCAGAGCAGGGAAGGGGTGAGGTCAGGACAGGGGTCAGAGCAGGGAAGGGGTCAGAGCAGGGAAGGGGTCAGGTCAGGACAGGGGTCAGTGCAGGGAAGGGGTCAGAGCAGGGAAGGGGTCAGTGCAGGGAAGGGGTCAGGTCAGGACAGGGGTCAGAGCAGGGAAGGGGTCAGAGCAGGGAAGGGGTCAGAGCAGGGATGGGGACAGGTCAGGACAGGGGTCAGTGCAGGGAAGGGGTCAGGTCAGGACAGGGGTCAGTGCAGGGAAGGGGTCAGGTCAGGACAGGGGTCAGAGCAGGGATGGGGACAGGTGCAGGGAGGGGGTCAGGACAGGGGTCAGAGCAGGGAAGGGGTCAGGACAGGGGTCAGAGCAGGGATGGGGACAGGTGCAGGGAAGGGGTCAGAGCAGGGATGGGTTCAGAGCAGGGGTGGGGTAAGGTCAGGACAGGGAAGGGGTCAGGTCAGGACAGGGGTCAGAGCAGGGAAGGGGTCAGAGCAGGGAAGGGGACAGGTCAGGACAGGTGTCAGAGCAGGGATGGGGTCAAGTCAGGACAGGGGTCAGAGCAGGGATGGGGTCAGGACAGGGGTCAGAGCAGGGAAGGGGTCAGGGCAGGGAAGAGGACAGGTCAGGACAGGGGTCAGAGCAGGGAAGGGGTCAGGGCAGGGATGGGGACAGGTCAGGACAGGGATGGGGTCAGGGGCCACAGCAGGGATGGGGTCAGGTCAGGGGTCAGAGCAGGGAAGGGGTCAGGACAGGGGTCAGAGCAGGGATGGGTTCAGAGCAGGGGTGGGGTAAGGTCAGGACAGGGGTGAGAGCAGGGAAGGGGTCAGAGCAGGACAGGGGTCAGAGCAGGGAAGGGGTCAGGTCAGGACAGGGGTCAGAGCAGGGAAGGGGTCAGAGCAGGGGTGGGGTCAGGTCAGGACAGGGGTCAGTGCAGGGAAGGGGTCAGGTCAGGACAGGGGTCAGAGCAGGGATGGGGACAGGTGCAGGGAAGGGGTCAGAGCAGGGATGGGGTCAGGTCAGGACAGCAGTCAGAGCAGGGAAGGGGTCAGGTCAGGACAGGGGTCAGAGCAGGGATGGGGACAGGTGCAGGGAAGGGGTCAGAGCAGGGATGGGGTCAGGTCAGGACAGCGGTCAGAGCAGGGAAGGGGTCAGGTCAGGACAGGGGTCACAGCAGGGAAGGGGGCCAGGGGTCAGAGCAGGACAGGGGTCAGAGCAGGGAAGGGGTCAGAGCAGGACAGGGGTCAGAGCAGGGAAGGGGTCAGGTCAGGGATGGGGTCAGGTCAGGACAGGGGTCAGTGCAGGGAAGGGGTCAGGTCAGGACAGGGGTCAGAGCAGGGAAGGGGTCAGAGCAGGGAAGGGGTCAGAGCAGGGAAGGGGTCAGGTCAGGACAGGGGTTGGAGCAGGGAAGGGGTCAGGTCAGGACAGGGGTCAGAGCAGGGAAGGGGTCAGGTCAGGACAGGGGTCAGAGCAGGGAAGGGGTCAGAGCAGGGAAGGGGTCAGAGCAGGGATGGGGACAGGTCAGGACAGGGGTCAGTGCAGGGAAGGGGTCAGGTCAGGACAGGGGTCAGGTCAGGACAGGGGTCAGTGCAGGGAAGGGGTCAGGTCAGGACAGGGGTCAGAGCAGGGATGGGGACAGGTGCAGTGAGGGGGTCAGAGCAGGGATGGGGTCAGGTCAGTACAGGGGTCAGGTCAGGACAGGGGTCAGAGCAGGGAAGGGGTGAGGTCAGGACAGGGGTCAGAGCAGGGAAGGGGTCAGGTCAGGACAGGGGTCAGTGCAGGGAAGGGGTCAGAGCAGGGAAGGGGTCAGTGCAGGGAAGGGGTCAGGTCAGGACAGGGGTCAGAGCAGGGAAGGGGTCAGGTCAGGGATGGGGTCAGGTCAGGACAGGGGTCAGTGCAGGGAAGGGGTCAGGTCAGGACAGGGGTCAGAGCAGGGAAGGGGTCAGGTCAGGACAGGGGTCAGAGCAGGGAAGGGGTCAGAGCAGGGAAGGGGTCAGAGCAGGGAAGGGGTCAGGTCAGGACAGGGGTTGGAGCAGGGAAGGGGTCAGGTCAGGACAGGGGTCAGAGCAGGGAAGGGGTCAGGTCAGGACAGGGGTCAGAGCAGGGAAGGGGTCAGAGCAGGGAAGGGGTCAGAGCAGGGATGGGGACAGGTCAGGACAGGGGTCAGTGCAGGGAAGGGGTCAGGTCAGGACAGGGGTCAGGTCAGGACAGGGGTCAGTGCAGGGAAGGGGTCAGGTCAGGACAGGGGTCAGAGCAGGGATGGGGACAGGTGCAGTGAGGGGGTCAGAGCAGGGATGGGGTCAGGTCAGTACAGGGGTCAGGTCAGGACAGGGGTCAGAGCAGGGAAGGGGTGAGGTCAGGACAGGGGTCAGAGCAGGGAAGGGGTCAGGTCAGGACAGGGGTCAGTGCAGGGAAGGGGTCAGAGCAGGGAAGGGGTCAGTGCAGGGAAGGGGTCAGGTCAGGACAGGGGTCAGAGCAGGGAAGGGGTCAGAGCAGGGAAGGGGTCAGAGCAGGGATGGGGACAGGTCAGGACAGGGGTCAGTGCAGGGAAGGGGTCAGGTCAGGACAGGGGTCAGAGCAGGGATGGGGACAGGTGCAGGGAGGGGGTCAGAGCAGGGATGGGGTCAGGTCAGGACAGGGGTCAGGACAGGGGTCAGAGCAGGGAAGGGGTGAGGTCAGGACAGGGGTCAGAGCAGGGAAGGGGTCAGGGCAGGGAAGAGGACAGGTCAGGACAGGGGTCAGAGCAGGGATGGGGACAGAGCAGGGAAGGGGTCAGGTCAGGACAGGGGTCAGAGCAGGGAAGGGGTCAGAGCAGGGGTGGGGTCAGGTCAGGACAGGGGTCAGAGCAGGGAAGAGGTCAGAGCAGGGAAGGGGTCAGGTCAGGACAGGGGTCAGAGCAGGGATGGGGTTAGGTGCAGGGAAGGGGTCAGAGCAGGGATGGGGTCAGGTCAGGACAGGGGTCAGTGCAGGGAAGGGGTCAGGTCAGGACAGGGGTCAGAGCAGGGATGGGGACAGGTGCAGTGAAGGGGTCAGAGCAGGGATGGGGTCAGGTCAGGACAGCAGTCAGAGCAGGGAAGGGGTCAGGTCAGGACAGGGGTCACAGCAGGGAAGGGGGCCAGGGGTCAGAGCAGGACAGGGGTCAGAGCAGGGAAGGGGTCAGAGCAGGACAGGGGTCAGAGCAGGGAAGGGGTCAGGTCAGGGATGGGGTCAGGTCAGGACAGGGGTCAGAGCAGGGATGGGGTCAGGTCAGGACAGGGGTCAGTGCAGGGAAGGGGTCAGGTCAGGACAGGGGTCAGAGCAGGGATGGGGACAGGTGCAGGGAGGGGGTCAGAGCAGGGATGGGGTCAGGTCAGGACAGGGGTCAGGTCAGGACAGGGGTCAGGTCAGGACAGGGGTCAGAGCAGGGAAGGGGTGAGGTCAGGACAGGGGTCAGAGCAGGGAAGGGGTGAGGTCAGGACAGGGGTCAGAGCAGGGAAGGGGTCAGGGCAGGGAAGAGGACAGGTCAGGACAGGGGTCAGAGCAGGGATGGGGACAGGTCAGGACAGGGGTAAGAGCAGGGAAGGGGTCAGGGCAGGGATGGGGTCAGGGGCCAGAGCAGGGATGGGGTCAGGTCAGGGGTCAGAGCAGGGAAGGGGTCAGGACAGGGGTCAGAGCAGGGATGGGGACAGGTGCAGGGAAGGGGTCAGAGCAGGGATGGGTTCAGAGCAGGGGTGGGGTAAGGTCAGGACAGGGGTCAGAGCAGGGAAGGGGTCAGAGCAGGGAAGGGGTCAGGTCAGGACAGGGGTCAGAGCAGGGAAGAGGTCAGAGCAGGGAAGGGGTCAGGTCAGGACAGGGGTCAGAGCAGGGATGGGGTTAGGTGCAGGGAAGGGGTCAGAGCAGGGATGGGGTCAGGTCAGGACAGGGGTCAGTGCAGGGAAGGGGTCAGGTCAGGACAGGGGTCAGAGCAGGGATGGGGACAGGTGCAGGGAAGGGGTCAGAGCAGGGATGGGGTCAGGTCAGGACAGCAGTCAGAGCAGGGAAGGGGTCAGGTCAGGACAGGGGTCACAGCAGGGAAGGGGGCCAGGGGTCAGAGCAGGGATGGGGACAGGTCAGGACAGGGGTCAGAGCAGGGAAGGGGTCAGAGCAGGGAAGGGGTCAGGACAAGGGTCAGAGCAGGGATGGGGACAGGTGCAGGGAAGGGGTCAGAGCAGGGATGGGTTCAGAGCAGGGGTGGGGTAAGGTCAGGACAGGGAAGGGGTCAGGTCAGGACAGGGGTCAGAGCAGGGAAGGGGTCAGAGCAGGGAAGGGGACAGGTCAGGACAGGGGTCAGAGCAGGGAAGGGGTCAGAGCAGGGAAGGGGACAGGTCAGGACAGGTGTCAGAGCAGGGATGGGGTCAAGTCAGGACAGGGGTCAGAGCAGGGATGGGGTCAGGACAGGGGTCAGGTCAGGACAGGGGTCAGAACAGGGAAGGGGTCAGGTCAGGACAGGGGTCAGAGCAGGGATGGGGACAGGTGCAGGGAAGGGGTCAGAGCAGGGAAGGGGTCAGGTCAGGACAGGGGTCAGGTCAGGACAGGGGTCAGAGCAGGGATGGGGACAGGTCAGGACAGGGGTCAGAGCAGGGAAGGGGTCAGGGCAGGGAAGGGGTCAGGTCAGGACAGGGGTCAGAGCAGGGAAGAGGTCAGAGCAGGGAAGGGGTCAGGTCAGGACAGGGGTCAGAGCAGGGATGGGGTTAGGTGCAGGGAAGGGGTCAGAGCAGGGATGGGGTCAGGTCAGGACAGGGGTCAGTGCAGGGAAGGGGTCAGGTCAGGACAGGGGTCAGAGCAGGGATGGGGACAGGTGCAGGGAAGGGGTCAGAGCAGGGATGGGGTCAGGTCAGGACAGCAGTCAGAGCAGGGAAGGGGTCAGGTCAGGACAGGGGTCACAGCAGGGAAGGGGGCCAGGGGTCAGAGCAGGGATGGGGACAGGTCAGGACATTGGTCAGAGCAGGGAAGGGGTCAGAGCAGGGAAGGGGTCAGGACAAGGGTCAGAGCAGGGATGGGGACAGGTGCAGGGAAGGGGTCAGAGCAGGGATGGGTTCAGAGCAGGGGTGGGGTAAGGTCAGGACAGGGAAGGGGTCAGGTCAGGACAGGGGTCAGAGCAGGGAAGGGGACAGGTCAGGACAGGGGTCAGAGCAGGGAAGGGGACAGGTCAGGACAGGTGTCAGAGCAGGGATGGGGTCAAGTCAGGACAGGGGTCAGAGCAGGGATGGGGTCAGGACAGGGGTCAGGTCAGGACAGGGGTCAGAACAGGGAAGGGGTCAGGTCAGGACAGGGGTCAGAGCAGGGATGGGGACAGGTGCAGGGAAGGGGTCAGAGCAGGATGGGGTCAGAGCAGGGAAGGGGTCAGGTCAGGGGTCAGAGCAGGGATGGGGACAGGTCAGGACAGGGGTCAGAGCAGGGAAGGGGTCAGGGCAGGGAAGGGGTCAGGTCAGGACAGGGGTCAGAGCAGGGAAGAGGTCAGAGCAGGGAAGGGGTCAGGTCAGGACAGGGGTCAGAGCAGGGATGGGGTTAGGTGCAGGGAAGGGGTCAGAGCAGGGATGGGGTCAGGTCAGGACAGGGGTCAGTGCAGGGAAGGGGTCAGGTCAGGACAGGGGTCAGAGCAGGGATGGGGACAGGTGCAGGGAAGGGGTCAGAGCAGGGATGGGGTCAGGTCAGGACAGCAGTCAGAGCAGGGAAGGGGTCAGGTCAGGACAGGGGTCACAGCAGGGAAGGGGGCCAGGGGTCAGAGCAGGGATGGGGACAGGTCAGGACAGGGGTCAGAGCAGGGAAGGGGTCAGAGCAGGGAAGGGGTCAGGACAAGGGTCAGAGCAGGGATGGGGACAGGTGCAGGGAAGGGGTCAGAGCAGGGATGGGTTCAGAGCAGGGGTGGGGTAAGGTCAGGACAGGGAAGGGGTCAGGTCAGGACAGGGGTCAGAGCAGGGAAGGGGTCAGAGCAGGGAAGGGGACAGGTCAGGACAGGGGTCAGAGCAGGGAAGGGGTCAGAGCAGGGAAGGGGACAGGTCAGGACAGGTGTCAGAGCAGGGATGGGGTCAAGTCAGGACAGGGGTCAGAGCAGGGATGGGGTCAGGACAGGGGTCAGGTCAGGACAGGGGTCAGAACAGGGAAGGGGTCAGGTCAGGACAGGGGTCAGAGCAGGGATGGGGACAGGTGCAGGGAAGGGGTCAGAGCAGGATGGGGTCAGGTCAGGACAGGGGTCAGAGCAGGGAAGGGGTCAGGTCAGGACAGGGGTCAGAGCAGGGAAGGGGTCAGGGCAGGGATAGGGTCAGGGGTCAGAGCAGGGATGGGGTCAGGTCAGGGGTCAGAGCAGGGAAGGGGTCAGGACAGGGGTCAGAGCAGGGATGGGTTCAGAGCAGGGATGGGGTAAGGTCAGGACACGGAAGGGGTCAGGTCAGGACAGGGGTCAGAGCAGGGAAGGAGTCAGGGCAGGGATGGGGTCAGAGCAGGGAAGGGGTCAGAGCAGGGATGGGGTCAGGTCAGGACAGGGGTCAGGTCAGGGAAGGAGACAGAGCAGGGAAGGGGACAGGTCAGGACAGGGGTCAGAGCAGGGATGGGGACAGGTGCAGGGAAGGGGTCAGATCAGGGATGGCGTCAGGTCAGGACAGGGATCAGAGCAGGGGAGGGGTTAGGTCAGGACAGGGGTCAGAGCAGGGAAGGGGACAGGTCAGGACAGGGGTCAGAGCAGGGGAGGGGTCAGGTCAGGACAGGGGTCAGGTCAGGGGTCAGGTCAGGGATCAGCACAGGGAAGGGGTCAGGTCAGGACAGGGGTCAGAGCAGGGATGGGGTCAGGTCAGGACAGGGATCAGAGCAGGGAAGGGGTCAGGTCAGGACAGGGATCAGAGCAGGGAAGGGGTCAGGTCAGGACAGGGGTCAGAGCAGAGGAGGGGTCAGAGCAGGGAAGGGGTCAGAGCAGGACAGGGGTTGGAGCAGGGGAGGGGTCAGGTCAGGACAGGGGTCAGAGCAGGGATGGGGTCAGTTCAGGACAGGGGTCAGAGCAGAGGAGGGGTCAGTTCAGGACAGGGGTCAGAGCAGGGATGGGGTCAGGTCAGGACAGGGGTCAGAGCAGAGGAGGGGTCAGTTCAGGACAGGGGTCAGGTCAGGACAGGGGACAGGTCAGGACAGGGGACAGAGCAGAGGAGGGGTCAGAGCAGGGAAGGGGTCAGTTCAGGACAGGGGTCAGAGCAGAGGAGGGGTCAGGTCAGGACAGGGGTTGGAGCAGGGGAGGGGTCAGGTCAGGACAGGGGTCAGAGCAGGGAAGGGGTCAGTTCAGGACAGGGGTCAGAGCAGAGGAGGGGTCAGTTCAGGACAGGGGTCAGAGCAGAGGAGGGGTCAGTTCAGGACAGGGGTCAGAGCAGGGATGGGGTCAGGTCAGGACAGGGGACAGGTCAGGACAGGGGTCAGAGCAGGGAAGGGGTCAGTTCAGGACAGGGGTCAGGTCAGGACAGGGGTCAGGTCAGGACAGGGGTCAGAGCAGGGAAGGGGTCAGTTCAGGACAGGGGTCAGAGCAGGGATGGGGTCAGTTCAGGACAGGGGTCAGAGCAGAGGAGGGGTCAGGTCAGGACAGGGGACAGGTCAGGACAGGGGTCAGAGCAGAGGAGGGGTCAGAGCAGGGAAGGGGTCAGTTCAGGACAGGGGTCAGAGCAGAGGAGGGGTCAGTTCAGGACAGGGGTCAGAGCAGAGGAGGGGTCAGTTCAGGACAGGGGTCAGAGCAGGGATGGGGTCAGGTCAGGACAGGGGACAGGTCAGGACAGGGGTCAGAGCAGGGAAGGGGTCAGTTCAGGACAGGGGTCAGAGCAGGGAAGGGGTCAGTTCAGGACAGGGGCCAGAGCAGGGATGGGGTCAGTTCAGGACAGGGGTCAGAGCAGGGATGGGGTCAGTTCAGGACAGGGGTCAGAGCAGAGGAGGGGTCAGTTCAGGACAGGGGTCAGAGCAGGGATGGGGTCAGGTCAGGACAGGGGACAGGTCAGGACAGGGGTCAGAGCAGAGGAGGGGTCAGAGCAGGGAAGGGGTCAGTTCAGGACAGGGGTCAGAGCAGAGGAGGGGTCAGGTCAGGACAGGGGTTGGAGCAGGGGAGGGGTCAGGTCAGGACAGGGGTCAGAGCAGGGAAGGGGTCAGTTCAGGACAGGGGTCAGAGCAGAGGAGGGGTCAGTTCAGGACAGGGGTCAGAGCAGAGGAGGGGTCAGTTCAGGACAGGGGTCAGAGCAGGGATGGGGTCAGGTCAGGACAGGGGACAGGTCAGGACAGGGGTCAGAGCAGGGAAGGGGTCAGTTCAGGACAGGGGTCAGGACAGGGGTCAGGTCAGGACAGGGGTCAGAGCAGGGAAGGGGTCAGTTCAGGACAGGGGTCAGAGCAGGGATGGGGTCAGTTCAGGACAGGGGTCAGAGCAGAGGAGGGGTCAGGTCAGGACAGGGGACAGGTCAGGACAGGGGTCAGAGCAGAGGAGGGGTCAGAGCAGGGATGGGGTCAGGTCAGGACAGGGGACAGGTCAGGACAGGGGTCAGAGCAGGGAAGGGGTCAGTTCAGGACAGGGGTCAGAGCAGAGGAGGGGTCAGTTCAGGACAGGGGTCAGAGCAGAGGAGGGGTCAGTTCAGGACAGGGGTCAGAGCAGGGATGGGGTCAGGTCAGGACAGGGGACAGGTCAGGACAGGGGTCAGAGCAGGGAAGGGGTCAGTTCAGGACAGGGGTCAGGTCAGGACAGGGGTCAGAGCAGGGAAGGGGTCAGTTCAGGACAGGGGTCAGAGCAGGGATGGGGTCAGTTCAGGACAGGGGTCAGAGCAGAGGAGGGGTCAGGTCAGGACAGGGGACAGGTCAGGACAGGGGTCAGAGCAGAGGAGGGGTCAGAGCAGGGATGGGGTCAGGTCAGGACAGGGGACAGGTCAGGACAGGGGTCAGAGCAGGGAAGGGGTCAGTTCAGGACAGGGGTCAGAGCAGGGAAGGGGTCAGTTCAGGACAGGGGTCAGAGCAGGGATGGGGTCAGGTCAGGACAGGGGACAGGTCAGGACAGGGGTCAGAGCAGGGAAGGGGTCAGTTCAGGACAGGGGTCAGAGCAGAGGAGGGGTCAGGTCAGGACAGGGGACAGGTCAGGACAGGGGTCAGAGCAGAGGAGGGGTCAGAGCAGGGATGGGGTCAGGTCAGGACAGGGGACAGGTCAGGACAGGGGTCAGAGCAGGGAAGGGGTCAGTTCAGGACAGGGGTCAGAGCAGAGGAGGGGTCAGTTCAGGACAGGGGTCAGAGCAGAGGAGGGGTCAGTTCAGGACAGGGGTCAGAGCAGGGATGGGGTCAGGTCAGGACAGGGGACAGGTCAGGACAGGGGTCAGAGCAGGGAAGGGGTCAGTTCAGGACAGGGGTCAGGTCAGGACAGGGGTCAGAGCAGGGAAGGGGTCAGTTCAGGACAGGGGTCAGAGCAGGGATGGGGTCAGTTCAGGACAGGGGTCAGAGCAGAGGAGGGGTCAGGTCAGGACAGGGGACAGGTCAGGACAGGGGTCAGAGCAGAGGAGGGGTCAGAGCAGGGATGGGGTCAGGTCAGGACAGGGGACAGGTCAGGACAGGGGTCAGAGCAGGGAAGGGGTCAGTTCAGGACAGGGGTCAGAGCAGGGAAGGGGTCAGTTCAGGACAGGGGTCAGAGCAGGGATGGGGTCAGGTCAGGACAGGGGACAGGTCAGGACAGGGGTCAGAGCAGGGAAGGGGTCAGTTCAGGACAGGGGTCAGAGCAGAGGAGGGGTCAGGTCAGGACAGGGGTTGGAGCAGGGGAGGGGTCAGGTCAGGACAGGGGTCAGAGCAGGGAAGGGGTCAGTTCAGGACAGGGGTCAGAGCAGAGGAGGGGTCAGTTCAGGACAGGGGTCAGAGCAGGGATGGGGTCAGGTCAGGACAGGGGACAGGTCAGGACAGGGGTCAGAGCAGGGAAGGGGTCAGTTCAGGACAGGGGTCAGAGCAGGGAAGGGGTCAGTTCAGGACAGGGGTCAGAGCAGGGATGGGGTCAGTTCAGGACAGGGGTCAGAGCAGAGGAGGGGTCAGGTCAGGACAGGGGACAGGTCAGGACAGGGGTCAGAGCAGAGGAGGGGTCAGAGCAGGGATGGGGTCAGGTCAGGACAGGGGACAGGTCAGGACAGGGGTCAGAGCAGGGAAGGGGTCAGTTCAGGACAGGGGTCAGAGCAGGGATGGGGTCAGTTCAGGACAGGGGTCAGAGCAGAGGAGGGGTCAGGTCAGGACAGGGGACAGGTCAGGACAGGGGTCAGAGCAGAGGAGGGGTCAGAGCAGGGATGGGGTCAGGTCAGGACAGGGGACAGGTCAGGACAGGGGTCAGAGCAGGGAAGGGGTCAGTTCAGGACAGGGGTCAGAGCAGGGATGGGGTCAGTTCAGGACAGGGGTCAGAGCAGGGATGGGGTCAGGTCAGGACAGGGGACAGGTCAGGACAGGGGTCAGAGCAGAGGAGGGGTCAGTTCAGGACAGGGGTCAGAGCAGAGGAGGGGTCAGTTCAGGACAGGGGTCAGAGCAGGGATGGGGTCAGGTCAGGACAGGGGACAGGTCAGGACAGGGGTCAGAGCAGGGAAGGGGTCAGTTCAGGACAGGGGTCAGAGCAGGGATGGGGTCAGTTCAGGACAGGGGTCAGAGCAGAGGAGGGGTCAGGTCAGGACAGGGGACAGGTCAGGACAGGGGTCAGAGCAGGGATGGGGTCAGGACAGGGAAGGGGTCAGGTCAGGACAGGGGTCAGGACAGGGGTCAGGTCAGGACAGGGGTCAGGACAGGGAAGGGGTCAGGACGGAGGGCAGGTTGAATGGACCCATGTTTTAGGCAGTTGCAGGGAACTAGGAGTGGGACCTCATCACTGTCAGAGTGCACAGAACGAGCCCAGACCTCAATCCCGTGAGGTTCTGTGGAAGACATGGAATAGCCGTCTGCTTAGATCACATGACAACTCAAAATTCTTCTAAAAATCTTTGAGATTTTTAAGGCCCCTTTCACAGTTGTGCGATTTGGAGCTGCAAAGTCACATGATAAGCCACACCCCATGATTTCCAATGAGTACCGTTCATATCTGCACTACTTTGATGTGACTTGAGGTCCATAGACACAGGCATCGCTTCAAGTCGCATCAAAATTGCGTCAAAATCGCGGCAAAAATCAGGCAACTTTCAGGACAGGGGGGCGGGGTCAGGACAGGGGGGCGGGGTCCGATGTTATTATGGGTATTACAGGCAAATCCTCTTTTATGGTTTGATTTACAGAAGATTGTGATGGGGTTGAGCTCCGGCCGTGTTCAGATTATATAGTACAGGACACATAGGGGCCCCGTATAGTACAGGACACATAGGGGCCCCGTATAGTACAGGACACATAGGGGCCCCGTATAGTACAGGACACATAGGGGCCCCATAGACCCTGGCATTTCCCCCCTAAGCCATAGAACACAGAGCTGGGCATCACAACAACAATGCCAACATGCCCTCAAAGGCAGTCTGGTCCTGAACTCAAAAAGTGGCCTAAACCACGAGAGGGCTAAGCTGGTGTCTCCACCCCGGAGATCTTCACAGATGGGAGAACCAGGCGGGAGGCTTAGAAATCTAAGACACCTGGTGCTAAAGGGTCGAAGGTAGTGACTGAACAAGTCGAGTGAGATTTACCAGGAAGAGGAGGAACCTTGTCCTGAGAGGTAACCTGCCTAATCCACCTAGAATGAGTGACACACGGCACCCCCTGCCAGCAGGACAGAGATTGGTGGAGGAGAGGTGAATGAGTGACACCCCCTGCCAGCAGGACAGAGATTGGTGGAGGAGGGGAGAATGAGTGACACACGGGCACCCCCTGCCAGCAGGACAGAGATTGGTGGAGGAGAGGTGAATGAGTGACACCCCCTGCCAGCAGGACAGAGATTGGTGGAGGAGGGGAGAATGAGTGACACACGGGCACCCGCTGCCAGCAGGACAGAGATTGGTGGAGGAGAGGTGAATGAGTGACACCCCCTGCCAGCAGGACAGAGATTGGTGGAGGAGGGGAGAATGAGTGACACACGGGCACCCCCTGCCAGCAGGACAGAGATTGGTGGAGGAGGGGAGAATGAGTGACACACGGCACCCCCTGCCAGCAGGACAGAGATTGGTGGAGGAGGGGAGAATGAGTGACACACGGCACCCCCTGCCAGCAGGACAGAGATTGGTGGAGGAGGGGAGGATGAGTGACACCCGCTGCCAGCAGGACAGAGATTGGTGGAGGAGGGGTGAATGAGTGACACACGGCACCCCCTGCCAGCAGGACAGAGATTGGTGGAGGAGAGGTGAATGAGTGACACCCGCTGCCAGCAGGACAGAGATTGGTGGAGGAGAGGAGGATGAGTGACACACAGCACCCCCTGCCAGCAGGACAGAGATTGGTGGAGGAGGGGAGGATGAGTGACACCCGCTGCCAGCAGGACAGAGATTGGTGGAGGAGGGGAGGATGAGTGACACACGGGCACCCCCTGCCAGCAGGACAGAGATTGGTGGAGGAGAGGTGAATGAGTGACACCCCCTGCCAGCAGGACAGAGATTGGTGGAGGAGGGGAGAATGAGTGACACACGGCACCCCCTGCCAGCAGGACAGAGATTGGTGGAGGAGGGGAGGATGAGTGACACCCGCTGCCAGCAGGACAGAGATTGGTGGAGGAGGGGTGAATGAGTGACACACGGCACCCCCTGCCAGCAGGACAGAGATTGGTGGAGGAGAGGTGAATGAGTGACACCCGCTGCCAGCAGGACAGAGATTGGTGGAGGAGGGGTGAATGAGTGACACACGGCACCCCCTGCCAGCAGGACAGAGATTGGTGGAGGAGAGGTGAATGAGTGACACCCGCTGCCAGCAGGACAGAGATTGGTGGAGGAGGGGTGAATGAGTGACACCCGCTGCCAGCAGGACAGAGATTGGTGGAGGAGAGGTGAATGAGTGACACCCGCTGCCAGCAGGACAGAGATTGGTGGAGGAGGGGTGAATGAGTGACACCCGCTGCCAGCAGGACAGAGATTGGTGGAGGAGAGGTGAATGAGTGACACCCGCTGCCAGCAGGACAGAGATTGGTGGAGGAGGGGAGAATGAGTGACACACGGCACCCCCTGCCAGCAGGACAGAGATTGGTGGAGGAGGGGAGAATGAGTGACACACGGCACCCGCTGCCAGCAGGACAGAGATTGGTGGAGGAGAGGTGAATGAGTGACACCCCCTGCCAGCAGGACAGAGATTGGTGGAGGAGGGGAGAATGAGTGACACACGGGCACCCCCTGCCAGCAGGACAGAGATTGGTGGAGGAGAGGTGAATGAGTGACACCCCCTGCCAGCAGGACAGAGATTGGTGGAGGAGGGGAGAATGAGTGACACACGGGCACCCCCTGCCAGCAGGACAGAGATTGGTGGAGGAGAGGTGAATGAGTGACACCCCCTGCCAGCAGGACAGAGATTGGTGGAGGAGGGGAGAATGAGTGACACACGGGCACCCCCTGCCAGCAGGACAGAGATTGGTGGAGGAGGGGAGAATGAGTGACACACGGCACCCCCTGCCAGCAGGACAGAGATTGGTGGAGGAGGGGAGAATGAGTGACACACGGCACCCCCTGCCAGCAGGACAGAGATTGGTGGAGGAGGGGAGGATGAGTGACACCCGCTGCCAGCAGGACAGAGATTGGTGGAGGAGGGGTGAATGAGTGACACACGGCACCCCCTGCCAGCAGGACAGAGATTGGTGGAGGAGAGGTGAATGAGTGACACCCGCTGCCAGCAGGACAGAGATTGGTGGAGGAGAGGAGGATGAGTGACACACAGCACCCCCTGCCAGCAGGACAGAGATTGGTGGAGGAGGGGTGAATGAGTGACACACGGCACCCCCTGCCAGCAGGACAGAGATTGGTGGAGGAGAGGTGAATGAGTGACACCCCCTGCCAGCAGGACAGAGATTGGTGGAGGAGGGGAGGATGAGTGACACCCGCTGCCAGCAGGACAGAGATTGGTGGAGGAGGGGAGGATGAGTGACACACGGGCACCCCCTGCCAGCAGGACAGAGATTGGTGGAGGAGAGGTGAATGAGTGACACCCCCTGCCAGCAGGACAGAGATTGGTGGAGGAGGGGAGAATGAGTGACACACGGCACCCCCTGCCAGCAGGACAGAGATTGGTGGAGGAGGGGAGGATGAGTGACACCCGCTGCCAGCAGGACAGAGATTGGTGGAGGAGGGGTGAATGAGTGACACACGGCACCCCCTGCCAGCAGGACAGAGATTGGTGGAGGAGAGGTGAATGAGTGACACCCGCTGCCAGCAGGACAGAGATTGGTGGAGGAGGGGTGAATGAGTGACACACGGCACCCCCTGCCAGCAGGACAGAGATTGGTGGAGGAGAGGTGAATGAGTGACACCCGCTGCCAGCAGGACAGAGATTGGTGGAGGAGGGGTGAATGAGTGACACCCGCTGCCAGCAGGACAGAGATTGGTGGAGGAGAGGTGAATGAGTGACACCCGCTGCCAGCAGGACAGAGATTGGTGGAGGAGGGGTGAATGAGTGACACCCGCTGCCAGCAGGACAGAGATTGGTGGAGGAGAGGTGAATGAGTGACACCCGCTGCCAGCAGGACAGAGATTGGTGGAGGAGGGGAGAATGAGTGACACACGGCACCCCCTGCCAGCAGGACAGAGATTGGTGGAGGAGAGGAGGATGAGTGACACACGGGCACCCCCTGCCAGCAGGACAGAGATTGGTGGAGGAGGGGAGAATGAGTGACACACGGGCACCCCCTGCCAGCAGGACAGAGATTGGTGGAGGAGGGGAGAATGAGTGACACACGGCACCCCCTGCCAGCAGGACAGAGATTGGTGGAGGAGGGGAGAACCCGCACTGCACACACACGTCATCATGGCCAGAGAGAAATCTCTTTGGAATGCTTGTGAGCTGGACAGAAGAAGATTTCCATCCACCTATGGTATGTTGTATCAGAACCACCTTGTGGACAAAGCTGCCAGTCCCGAGACACATCCTGCCAACGTGACAGCCACCAAAAAAGCCACCTTATGAGTGAGTTTAGCCAGGAGCATTTCCTGAATGGGATTAAAAAGGGACCAGATTAGGACCCCAGGATGACAGGAAGGTTTGAACAGGGGGAGTCATGTGACTAACCCTTGAAGAAACGTCACCAGAGCATCGGCATCCAGAACTCGGAAAGAAAATAGCCAAGGCTGAAACTGGACCCCTTGGGGTGATCAAGGTCTAGCCTAGCTCTGAGGATGGAGGTGCGCCCCCAAAACGCGTTAGCTGTACCCCGTGTTCTGTGCATGTCATTGCACTGTTTTTATTGCCTTTTGTCAGTTGCCTTTTGTGAGTACCCACTTTTATATAAAAATTTCTTATTATTAAATTATCTTTGGTAATGCACTAGGTGTGCGCGCCTTCCATTACCATATATATCTTTCACACCACCATTTTATCTGACATCTGTTACTCCACACCTTGGAAGGCCTATTAGCCCTGGAAGTGACTGTGTTTTTTGTATCTCTACTGATCTAGACCAGACTGGAGAAAAGCCAGGATACGTTCCATGGAGTAATGTCCAGGGTGGAACTTCTGTTCCTCACACTATGAAAAGTGAACATTCTAAGCGCAACAACAGACCTTCAGCAAGGTCCAGCCTTTAGAAGCATGGCAGTCAGAGACCTTTCAGGAGCTGGGCCCAAATAGTCAAGCTGTCAAAACCAGTGACCAGGATTCAGAATGATAGGCCAGCCCTTAAGAGAGTGGGTCGGGTAGAGAGAGTGGGTCGGGTAGAGAGAGTGGGTCGGGTAGAGAGTGGGTCTGGTAGAGAGAGTGGGTCGGGTAGAGACTGGGTCTGGTAGATAAGTGCAGATGGATAGCCCTCCCAGGAATCAGAGAATGTCTGAGTACTAAGTAGTCCCGGGTCCATTTGGTGCCATCAGAATGACTGGTATACCCTTCACCTCAATCCTGTGAAACAGCCAGAGTCACCAGTACATCCACTGCTAAGGCCAAAGGAGCCATGGACCTGTCTAGGGTCCCCCAATGGTGAGAGATGTCCCAGAACACTTCAGGTCCACCATTGAAGGAACAGGCAAATGACCCTTAGGCCTGGAATGTGGATAGAAAATCTAGACTGCAGTGTTTCCATCCCTTGGACTGGACCCCAGCCTCACAGGCCAGAATCATGAGACCCAAGCAGGTTAACTGAGAAAGAACTTGTGATGGACCCCTGTACTCAAGAAGAGAGTATATCTGCCATATATAAGCTTCCCTTGTCAGATACCAGCAGGATCCAAAGTCCCGTAGCCCACCCAGTCACTTGTTGAGGGAGGCATCAGTGTAGGGTGGTAAGAAACATAAGACTTTTTATTCATAGACAGGCACAAAGAGATATACACTCAGAGGACATCCCTTATGTTTTGCATAATGACACAGGGTGGGGTAAACTACATTCAGTAACCAGAGGCACACCCAGGTGTATTCAACTTTCCAGCAGAAGACCATCATATCAGCAGGGAGGGCTGTTGGAGGAATTCCCCCCTCCCTCCACTCTGCCCCCGGTCTACATGCTAGAAACACATACTGTATACATCCCATAATAGGTTGCTCCCAAGGCAGACAAACAATAGAACAATAGGATACAGCTACACCTCAAACGATCTAGTACAAAGTCTACAACAGTTTATGAAATCAAAGTTCATTCAATATTCCAGCAGTTGGAAAGGTGGAATTAATCTTCATAAATTTCTTGAGGGATATTGTTCAGAAAAATTACTGTCCCAAGTGAAAGAGCCCCTTCACTCTTTCATCAAACCATACATAGAATCCAGGATATCAGGGGTAAAGGAAATGCTGAGTCCAGTGTGGTGGTACGGCGAGTCTGATTCGTGTAGATCAGATTGATGTTCTCGGTCACCCTGCGCCCCTAATAGACACGGTAAAATTACACATAAGTGGGGCCGGGGGAGCTGGACAAAGAGTTCAAAGTGACTCCCATCACAGAACATCACCAATTCCAGTACAGGCCTGCTCAGCCAGCACACCAACGATATCTTGGCCTTGTGAGACAAATATATGGGCCGGTCCAGAGACTGAGGAAGAGAACTCCTTGCAGTGAGCACATTGAGCTGCAGAGGTCTGTAGAGAAAATGAGCAAAAAATCAATGCCTTGAAGGCGGCCACCATCAGACCTCGTAATCTCATCCAAAAGCAGACGAATGGAAATGGAGTGAAGGGTCCAAATACAAACCATGTCCAGGGCTAGGCTCAGATACTCCAAGCAATGGGTCCAATCCAACACAGACCTCTGGAGGTTGAGGATCCACCAGAAGTTTAGAAGTGTCTGCATCGTCCACTGGATGTTGGCAGAAAAAGCTGATGCAGATGAAAAATGTAAACACACATTATTGATGGCTATCAATGCCGAAAATTCCCCCTGTTGCAGCCGGATTTCATCTGGAAATTTTAGATCCACAGAAGGTGTTGATAACCTTAAAATCAAGGATAGGGGAACACCCACTTTGAGTTTTAGAATCATAAAACTTACTCCTCATGCCTGTTAATCTGAAGGAACCAGAACAGTCACTCCTGAGTGAAACTTCCAAGACCGTGTCCTGTAAAGTCCTGCAATCCCAGTGCAGAAGCGTGCAGATTTGAGGGCATTCAACGGGGAGGAGGCAGGAACTAGAATTTCAGCCTGTCCAACCAGGACACCATGTCCTGGATTCAAAGATCTGAAATTCCCTGAGTCTAGGTGTCCACCAGGCACCCACCCACCCACCCGTAGTTGTGAAGACAACCCCTCATTGCAAGGCGGGATTGGTACCAGTCTTGGCTCGCTTAGTCTTGCGATGGAATTGGGATGAGGACAAGGACTTGGAATTGGAAGCCTGGGAGGTATGAAAGGAACTCTTCCAAAATCCAGGTGCACTTAAGTCTGCAGCAGGCATCTTGGCTTTCTTCCCATAGGTAGAGTGAATGGCATTAAAAATCATTACATACATTTAGAGGAGTTTTCTAAAGCAGTGTTTCTCAACTCCAGTCCTCAAGGCGCCCCAACAGGTCATGTTTTCAGGCTTGCCATTATTTTGCACAGGTGATTTGATCAGTTTCACTGCCTTGGTAATTACCACAGCTGTTTCATCTGAGGGAAATCCTGAAAACATGACCTGTTGGGGTGCCTTGAGGACTGGAGTTGAGAAACACTGTTCTAAACGCATGTTTAATAGTACCAGTATGAGGCTTAAGTGCCCTTCCCACACATGACTTCCTTAATAAAGATGTCCAAGGACTCTCCAGAGTTGTTCTCTATCAAATGGAAAGCTTTCTGGATGTTTCATAGAGACCTCCTCCACAGATCAGTTCACATGTGGATGGACATGACAGTCAGATGAGAAGAACCTTGGTGCAGGGAGTCTGCCAAACCTTCTTCGGGAGTAGCACTGATGGATCTGTCAGCATTGAGCCTGGGTTATATGCCATGCACATGGCCCATGCCACAATAGTCTTGGAAACCACCATAGATGCCATGGTAGGTTGCATGGCTGAGCTCAAAAGAGCAAAGGAGTCTTTAAAGAGGGCCTCCAACCTCTTGTCAATGAGGTACTTAAAGGCCTGGGACTTCTTTAACCAGAACGGTTAGAGATTTGGTGAGATAGAGATAGCCTGACCCACCAACAAAACCTTCTATTTCCTTTGGTAAGGCTTCACCACCGGGTACTGCTGAGCAAACTCCTTGAGATGAATTCTGTCAGGCTATGGCCAGTCTTTGTACAGAACATCCTACACTGGTGGGTGGACGGGAAAAGTCTTAGATTTCGGTAGAAACCCCAAATCCAGGTTGGGAATGAGATTTTCTCCATGTGAAGATCAGTGAGGAATTTTCTTAGTCTTCCAGGTTCAATTAGGAGTCATAAACAAAAAACCTAAAGATTGCGGGGAGTGGGAGGGGTTATATGGACTGGTAAATATTGCTGGGAGTGGGAGGGGTTATATGGGCTGGTGAATATTGCTGGGAGTGGGAGGGGTTATGTGGGCTGGTAAAGATTGCTGGGAGGGGTTATATGGGCTGGTTAGGATGAGTGGGAGGGGTTATATGGGCAGTCTCACAATTCTGCTTGCCAGTGTCCCATCACCTGAAGGTGGCTGCACATAACCTCTGGTCTATGATGAAATGAGCCGGTGTCCTGTACAAATGTAATTTCAGATTCTAAGTAGTCCCAGGTAGTAGACATGTATACACCTCACTGCAACTGGATTATTCCCCACCCCCTTCATATGCATCTGCAATACCTGTAACTATTAGGCTTTAAGGTGTTGAGCCATATGTTAAGTGTTATGCCGCGTACACACGATCGGAAATTCTGCCAGCAAAACACCGATGAGAGCTTTTTGTCGGAAAATGCGACCGTGTGTACGCTCCATCGGTCTTTTGCTGGCGGAATTCCAGCCAGCAAAAGATTGCGAGCAGGTTCTCTATTTTTCGGTCGGGAAAAGTTCCTACGCATGCTCAGAAACAATGGGATGCATGCTCGGGAAGCACTGAACTTTTCTCGGCTCGTCGTAGTGTTGTACGTTACCGCATTCTTGACGATCGAAAGTTCAGAGAACTTTTGTGTGACCGTGTATATGCATATATAAGCTTGAGCAGAATTCTGTCGGAAAAAACCATCCAAGTTTTTTCCGACAATAAATCTACTGGTGTGTGTACGGGGCATTAGACACAGGCTGAACATTCGTGGGTTATTGGAGGTAGGAGGTCAGAATGTTTCTGATTTACCATGTCTATGGTGCCAAAATCCCAGTGCTGAAACCCACCTTACCTGGACCATGATAGCTGTAACCTGGTGTTGTATGATGCTTTTAGAAAAAGAAATGTTAACAACAATATTTACTCTATCATTACCCCAAGACCACACCACAACCAGTCCATAATACCCCAAGACTGTATCGTATTAATGGAGATCCTTCTGCAACCAGTCCATAATACCCCAGGAATGGATGGTATTAATGGAGATCCCACCACAACCAGTCCATAATACCCCAAGACTGGATGGTATTAATGGAGATCCCACCGCAACCAGTCCATAATACCCCAGGACTGGATGGTATTAATGGAGATCCCACCGCAACCAGTCCATAATACTCAAAGACTGGATGGTATTAATGGAGATCCCACCGCAACCAGTCCATAATACCCCAGGACTGGATGGTATTAATGGAGATCCCACCGCAACCAGTCCATAATACTCAAAGACTGGATGGTATTAATGGAGATCCCACTGCAACCAGTCCATAATACTCAAAGACTGGATGGTATTAATGGAGATCTCACCGCAACCAGTCCATAATACCCCAGGACTGGATGGTAATAATGGAGATCCCACCACAACCAGTCCATAATACCCACCACAATGAATTCATAATACCCCAAGACGGGATCTTTATTAATACCATCCAACCACAATGAGTCCATAATACCCAAAGACTGTTTCGTATTAATGGAGATCCCACCACAATTAGTTTATAGTGATAACACCTGCTATTGTCACTCCTACCTGTTGAGTTTGGCGGCTCTCTTGCGATAGTTGCGGATGGCTTCATGGGAATTCAGCAGCAGGTCCTGGGTTGAGGGTCTGGGTTCTGGTATCTGGTACAGTGGGTGCGAGAAGAGGTGCTGCAATTTGGAGCCTCTGGATGCCAATGTTGGTTCTGCAGTACTGGGGACTGTTGGCCTTGGTGCCGTTTCTGCAGTTTGGAGGACTGTGCTCCCTGGTACGGTGCTGTTCTGTGTTTGGCAGTCGCAGTTCCGGATGAGTCTGCTCTGAATTTCTGGCCACAAGTGGAAGTAAAAGTCAGCTGCCAGGATGGCAGAAAATGCCAGGAGCAAGAGGAGTCTGTCCCTGCGGAGCAGCAACATGGGCACACAGGATGGCACAGCGACTGAGAAGGGCCTGGTGAGAAGGGAATGTGGAAGGCAAGGTGTTGCTGGGAACTGGTGGGTCAGGTTACAGTGGTAAAGTGAAACTGGGGGGGTCAAGTTACAGTGGTAAAGTGAAACTGGGGGGGTCAAGTTACAGTGGTAAAGTGAAACTGGGGGGGTCAAGTTACAGTAGAAAAGTGAAACTGGGGGGGTCAAGTTACAGTAGAAAAGTGAAACTGGGGGGGTCAAGTTACAGTGGTAAAGTGAAACTGGGGGGAGGCAGGTTACAGTGGTGAAACGGAACTGGGGGGATTTGGTCACAGTGGTGATATGGAACTGGGGGGTCAGGTTACAGTGGTGAAGTGGAACTGGGGTGTCAGGTCACAGTGGTGAAGTGGAACTGGGGTGTCAGGTTACAGTGGTGAAGTGGAACTGGGGTGTCAGGTTACAGTGGTTAAGTGGACCTGGGGGGTTCAGGTTACAGTGGTTAAGTGGACCTGGGGGGTTCAGGTTACAGTGGTGAAGTGGCTGCATTTTCCAGTGCACTGCCACATCATACAACATAAACACCGTCTATTCCTCCTCCTATACCCCCCACACTGCACACCACCGATCTCTATACCCCCCACACTGCACACCACCGATCTCTATACCCCCCCACACTGCACACCACCGATCTCTATATCCCCCCACACTGCACACCACCGATCTCTATACCCCCCACACTGCACACCACCGATCCCTATACCCCCCCACACTGCACACCACCGATCTCTATACCCCCCACACTGCACACCACCGATCTCTATACCCCCCACACTGCACACCACCGATCTCTATACCCCCCACACTGCACACCACCGATCTCTATACCCCCCACACTGCACACCACCGATCTCTATACCCCCCACACTGCACACCACCGATCTCTATACCCCCCACACTGCACACCACCGATCTCTATACCCCCCACACTGCACACCACCGATCCCTATACCCCCCCACACTGCACACCACCGATCCCTATACCCCCCCACACTGCACACCACCGATCTCTATACCCCCCACACTGCACACCACCGATCTCTATACCCCCCACACTGCACACCACCGATCTCTATACCCCCCACACTGCACACCACCGATCTCTATACCCCCCACACTGCACACCACCGATCTCTATACCCCCCACACTGCACACCACCGATCTCTATACCCCCCACACTGCACACCACCGATCTCTATACCCCCCACACTGCACACCACCGATCCCTATACCCCCCCACACTGCACACCACCGATCCCTATACCCCCCCACACTGCACACCACCGATCTCTATACCCCCCACACTGCACACCACCGATCTCTATACCCCCCACACTGCACACCACCGATCTCTATACCCCCCACACTGCACACCACCGATCTCTATACCCCCCACACTGCACACCACCGATCTCTATACCCCCCACACTGCACACCACCGATCCCTATACCCCCCCACACTGCACACCACCGATCCCTATACCCCCCCACACTGCACACCACCGATCTCTATACCCCCCACACTGCACACCACCGATCTCTATACCCCCCACACTGCACACCACCGATCTCTATACCCCCCACACTGCACACCACCGATCTCTATACCCCCCACACTGCACACCACCGATCCCTATACCCCCCACACTGCACACCACCGATCTCTATACCCCCCACACTGCACACCACCGATCTCTATACCCCCCACACTGCACACCACCGATCTCTATATCCCCCCACACTGCACACCACCGATCTCTATACCCCCCACACTGCACACCACCGATCTCTATACCCCCCCACACTGCACACCACCGATCTCTATACCCCCCACACTGCACACCACCGATCTCTATATCCCCCCCCACACTGCACACCACCGATCTCTATATCCCCCCCCACACTGCACACCACCGATCTCTATACCCCCCCACACTGCACACCACCGATCTCTATATCCCCCCACACTGCACACCACCGATCTCTATATCCCCCCCACACTGCACACCACCGATCTCTATACCCCCCACACTGCACACCACCGATCTCTATACCCCCACACTGCACACCACCGATCTCTATACCCCCCCCACACTGCACACCACCGATCCCTATACCCCCCACACTGCACACCACTGATCTCTATACCCCCCCACACTGCACACCACCGATCTCTATACCCCCCACACTGCACACCACCGATCTCTATATCCCCCACACTGCACACCACCGATCTCTATACCCCCCCACACTGCACACCACCGAACTCTATACCCCCCACACTGCTCACCACCGATCCCTATACCCCCCCACACTGCACACCACCGATCCCTATACCCCCCACACTGCACACCACCGATCTCTATACCCCCCACACTGCACACCACCGATCTCTATACCCCCCCACACTGCACACCACCGATCTCTATACCCCCCCACACTGCACACCACCGATCTCTATATCCCCCCACACTGCACACCACCGATCTCTATACCCCCCTACACTGCACACCACCGATCTCTATACCCCCCCACACTGCACACCACCGATCCCTATACCCCCCCACACTGCACACCACCGATCTCTATACCCCCCACACTGCTCACCACCGATCCCTATACCCCCCCACACTGCACACCACCGATCCCTATACCCCCCCACACTGCTCACCACCGATCCCTATACCCCCCCACACTGCACACCACCGATCTCTATACCCCCCACACTGCACACCACCGATCTCTATACCCCCCCACACTGCACACCACCGATCTCTATACCCCCCACACTGCTCACCACCGATCTCTATCCCCCCCACACTGCACACCACCGATCTCTATGCCCCCCACACTGCACACCACCGATCCCTATACCCCCCACACTGCACACCACCGATCTCTATACCCCCCCACACTGCACACCACCGATCTCTATACCCCCCCCCACTGCACACCACCGATCTCTATACCCCCCCCCACACTGCACACCACCGATCTCTATACCCCCCCCCCACTGCACACCACCGATCTCTATACCCCCCCCCACACTGCACACCACCGATCTCTATACCCCCCACACTGCTCACCACCGATCTCTATACCCCCCCACACTGCACACCACCGATCTCTATACCCCCCACACTGCACACCACCGATCTCTATACCCCCCACACTGCACACCACCGATCTCTATATCCCCCCACACACTGCACACCACCGATCTCTATGCCCCCCACACTGCACACCACCGATCTCTATACCCCCACACTGCACACCACCGATCTCTATACCCCCACACTGCACACCACCGATCTCTATACCCCCCCCACACTGCACACCACCGATCTCTATACCCCCCACACTGCACACCACCGATCTCTATACCCCCCCCCACACTGCACACCACCGATCTCTATACCCCCCTACACTGCACACCACCGATCTCTATATCCCCCCCACACTGCACACCACCGATCTCTATATCCCCCCCACACACTGCACACCCCCGATCTATATACCCCCCCACACTGCACACCACCGATCTCTATACCCCCCCACACTGCACACCACCGATCCCTATACCCCCCCACACTGCACACCACCGATCCCTATACCCCCCTACACTGCACACCACCGATCCCTATACCCCCCCACACTGCACACCACCGATCCCTATACCCCCCCACACTGCACACCACCGATCCCTATACCCCCCCACACTGCACACCACCGATCTCTATACCCCCCACACTGCACACCACCGATCTCTATCCCCCCCACACTGCACACCACCGATCTCTATACCCCCCACACTGCTCACCACCGATCTCTATCCCCCCCACACTGCACACCACCGATCCCTATACCCCCCCACACTGCACACCACCGATCTCTATACCCCCCACACTGCACACCACCGATCTCTATACCCCCCACACTGCACACCACCGATCTCTATACCCCCCACACACTGCACACCACCGATCTCTATACCCCCCACACTGCACACCACCGATCTCTATACCCCCCACACTGCACACCACCGATCCCTATACCCCCCCACACTGCACACCACCGATCTCTATACCCCCCACACTGCACACCACCGATCTCTATACCCCCCCACACTGCACACCACCGATCTCTATACCCCCCACACTGCACACCACCGATCTCTATATCCCCCCCCACACTGCACACCACCGATCTCTATATCCCCCCCCACACTGCACACCACCGATCTCTATACCCCCCTACACTGCACACCACCGATCTCTATACCCCCCCACACTGGACACCACCGATCTCTATACCCCCCACACTGCTCACCACCGATCCTTATACCCCCCCACACTGCACACCACCGATCTCTATACCCCCCACACTGCACACCACCGATCCCTATACCCCCCCACACTGCACACCACCGATCTCTATACCCCCCCACACTGCACACCACCGATCTCTATACCCCCCACACTGTTCACCACCGATCCCTATACCCCCCCACACTGCACACCACCGATCCCTATACCCCCCCACACTGCTCACCACCGATCCCTATACCCCCCCACACTGCACACCACCGATCCCTATACCCCCCACACTGCCCACCACCGATCTCTATACCCCCCACACTGCACACCACCGATCTCTATACCCCCCACACTGCACACCACCGATCTCTATACCCCCCCACACTGCACACCACCGATCTCTATATCCCCCCACACTGCACACCACCGATCTCTATACCCCCCACACTGCACACCACCGATCCCTATACCCCCCCACACTGCACACCACCGATCTCTATACCCCCCACACTGCACACCACCGATCTCTATACCCCCCACACTGCACACCACCGATCTCTATACCCCCCACACTGCACACCACCGATCTCTATACCCCCCACACTGCACACCACCGATCTCTATACCCCCCACACTGCACACCACCGATCTCTATACCCCCCACACTGCACACCACCGATCTCTATACCCCCCACACTGCACACCACCGATCCCTATACCCCCCCACACTGCACACCACCGATCCCTATACCCCCCCACACTGCACACCACCGATCTCTATACCCCCCACACTGCACACCACCGATCTCTATACCCCCCACACTGCACACCACCGATCTCTATACCCCCCACACTGCACACCACCGATCTCTATACCCCCCACACTGCACACCACCGATCTCTATACCCCCCACACTGCACACCACCGATCTCTATACCCCCCACACTGCACACCACCGATCTCTATACCCCCCACACTGCACACCACCGATCCCTATACCCCCCCACACTGCACACCACCGATCCCTATACCCCCCCACACTGCACACCACCGATCTCTATACCCCCCACACTGCACACCACCGATCTCTATACCCCCCACACTGCACACCACCGATCTCTATACCCCCCACACTGCACACCACCGATCTCTATACCCCCCACACTGCACACCACCGATCTCTATACCCCCCACACTGCACACCACCGATCCCTATACCCCCCCACACTGCACACCACCGATCCCTATACCCCCCCACACTGCACACCACCGATCTCTATACCCCCCACACTGCACACCACCGATCTCTATACCCCCCACACTGCACACCACCGATCTCTATACCCCCCACACTGCACACCACCGATCTCTATACCCCCCACACTGCACACCACCGATCCCTATACCCCCCACACTGCACACCACCGATCTCTATACCCCCCACACTGCACACCACCGATCTCTATACCCCCCACACTGCACACCACCGATCTCTATATCCCCCCACACTGCACACCACCGATCTCTATACCCCCCACACTGCACACCACCGATCTCTATACCCCCCCACACTGCACACCACCGATCTCTATACCCCCCACACTGCACACCACCGATCTCTATATCCCCCCCCACACTGCACACCACCGATCTCTATATCCCCCCCCACACTGCACACCACCGATCTCTATACCCCCCCACACTGCACACCACCGATCTCTATATCCCCCCACACTGCACACCACCGATCTCTATATCCCCCCCACACTGCACACCACCGATCTCTATACCCCCCACACTGCACACCACCGATCTCTATACCCCCCACACTGCACACCACCGATCTCTATACCCCCCCCACACTGCACACCACCGATCCCTATACCCCCCACACTGCACACCACTGATCTCTATACCCCCCCACACTGCACACCACCGATCTCTATACCCCCCACACTGCACACCACCGATCTCTATATCCCCCACACTGCACACCACCGATCTCTATACCCCCCCCACACTGCACACCACCGATCTCTATACCCCCCACACTGCTCACCACCGATCCCTATACCCCCCCACACTGCACACCACCGATCCCTATACCCCCCACACTGCACACCACCGATCTCTATACCCCCCACACTGCACACCACCGATCTCTATACCCCCCCACACTGCACACCACCGATCTCTATACCCCCCCACACTGCACACCACCGATCTCTATATCCCCCCACACTGCACACCACCGATCTCTATACCCCCCTACACTGCACACCACCGATCTCTATACCCCCCCACACTGCACACCACCGATCCCTATACCCCCCCACACTGCACACCACCGATCTCTATACCCCCCACACTGCTCACCACCGATCCCTATACCCCCCCACACTGCACACCACCGATCCCTATACCCCCCCACACTGCTCACCACCGATCCCTATACCCCCCCACACTGCACACCACCGATCTCTATACCCCCCACACTGCACACCACCGATCTCTATACCCCCCCACACTGCACACCACCGATCTCTATACCCCCCACACTGCTCACCACCGATCTCTATCCCCCCACACTGCACACCACCGATCTCTATGCCCCCCACACTGCACACCACCGATCCCTATACCCCCCACACTGCACACCACCGATCTCTATACCCCCCCACACTGCACACCACCGATCTCTATACCCCCCCCCACTGCACACCACCGATCTCTATACCCCCCCCCACACTGCACACCACCGATCTCTATACCCCCCCCCCCACTGCACACCACCGATCTCTATACCCCCCCCCACACTGCACACCACCGATCTCTATACCCCCCACACTGCTCACCACCGATCTCTATACCCCCCCACACTGCACACCACCGATCTCTATACCCCCCACACTGCACACCACCGATCTCTATACCCCCCACACTGCACACCACCGATCTCTATATCCCCCCACACACTGCACACCACCGATCTCTATGCCCCCCACACTGCACACCACCGATCTCTATACCCCCACACTGCACACCACCGATCTCTATACCCCCACACTGCACACCACCGATCTCTATACCCCCCACACTGCACACCACCGATCTCTATACCCCCCACACTGCACACCACCGATCTCTATACCCCCCCACACTGCACACCACCGATCTCTATACCCCCCCCACACTGCACACCACCGATCTCTATACCCCCCACACTGCACACCACCGATCTCTATACCCCCCCCCACACTGCACACCACCGATCTCTATACCCCCCTACACTGCACACCACCGATCTCTATATCCCCCCCACACTGCACACCACCGATCTCTATATCCCCCCCACACACTGCACACCCCCGATCTATATACCCCCCCACACTGCACACCACCGATCTCTATACCCCCCCACACTGCACACCACCGATCCCTATACCCCCCCACACTGCACACCACCGATCCCTATACCCCCCTACACTGCACACCACCGATCCCTATACCCCCCCACACTGCACACCACCGATCCCTATACCCCCCCACACTGCACACCACCGATCCCTATACCCCCCCACACTGCACACCACCGATCTCTATACCCCCCACACTGCACACCACCGATCTCTATCCCCCCCACACTGCACACCACCGATCTCTATACCCCCCACACTGCTCACCACCGATCTCTATCCCCCCCACACTGCACACCACCGATCCCTATACCCCCCCACACTGCACACCACCGATCTCTATACCCCCCACACTGCACACCACCGATCTCTATACCCCCCACACTGCACACCACCGATCTCTATACCCCCCACACACTGCACACCACCGATCTCTATACCCCCCACACTGCACACCACCGATCTCTATACCCCCACACTGCACACCACCGATCCCTATACCCCCCACACTGCACACCACCGATCTCTATACCCCCCACACTGCACACCACCGATCTCTATACCCCCCCACACTGCACACCACCGATCTCTATACCCCCCACACTGCACACCACCGATCTCTATATCCCCCCCACACTGCACACCACCGATCTCTATATCCCCCCCCACACTGCACACCACCGATCTCTATACCCCCCTACACTGCACACCACCGATCTCTATACCCCCCCACACTGGACACCACCGATCTCTATACCCCCCACACTGCTCACCACCGATCCTTATACCCCCCCACACTGCACACCACCGATCTCTATACCCCCCACACTGCACACCACCGATCCCTATACCCCCCCACACTGCACACCACCGATCTCTATACCCCCCCACACTGCACACCACCGATCTCTATACCCCCCACACTGTTCACCACCGATCCCTATACCCCCCCACACTGCACACCACCGATCCCTATACCCCCCCACACTGCTCACCACCGATCCCTATACCCCCCCACACTGCACACCACCGATCTCTATACCCCCCACACTGCACACCACCGATCTCTATACCCCCCCACACTGCACACCACCGATCTCTATACCCCCCACACTGCACACCACCGATCTCTATACCCCCCACACTGCACACCACCGATCTCTATATCCCCCCACACTGCACACCACCGATCTCTATGCCCCCCACACTGCACACCACCGATCCCTATACCCCCCACACTGCACACCACCGATCCCTATACCCCCCCACACTGCACACCACCGATCTCTATACCCCCCCCCCACTGCACACCACCGATCTCTATACCCCCCCCCCCCCACACTGCACACCACCGATCTCTATACCCCCCCCCCACTGCACACCACCGATCTCTATACCCCCCCCCACACTGCACACCACCGATCTCTATCCCCCCCACACTGCTCACCACCGATCTCTATACCCCCCACACTGCCCACCACCGATCTCTATACCCCCCACACTGCACACCACCGATCTCTATACCCCCCACACACTGCACACCACCGATCTCTATACCCCCCACACTGCACACCACCGATCTCTATACCCCCCACACTGCACACCACCGATCTCTATACCCCCCCACACTGCACACCACCGATCTCTATACCCCCCCACACTGCACACCACCGATCTCTATACCCCCCCACACTGCACACCACCGATCTCTATATCCCCCCACACTGCACACCACCGATCTCTATACCCCCCCACACTGCACACCACCGATCCCTATACCCCCCCACACTGCACACCACCGATCTCTATACCCCCCTACACTGCACACCACCGATCTCTATACCCCCCTACACTGCACACCACCGATCTCTATACCCCCCCACACTGCACACCACCGATCTCTATACCCCCCCACACTGCACACCACCGATCTCTATACCCCCCACACTGCTCACCACCGATCCCTATACCCCCCCACACTGCACACCACCGATCTCTATACCCCCCACACTGCACACCACCGATCCCTATACCCCCCCACACTGCACACCACCGATCTCTATACCCCCCCACACTGCACACCACCGATCTCTATACCCCCCACACTGCTCACCACCGATCCCTATACCCCCCCACACTGCACACCACCGATCCCTATACCCCCCCACACTGCTCACCACCGATCCCTATACCCCCCCACACTGCACACCACCGATCTCTATACCCCCCACACTGCACACCACCGATCTCTATACCCCCCCACACTGCACACCACCGATCTCTATACCCCCCACACTGCTCACCACCGATCTCTATCCCCCCCACACTGCACACCACCGATCTCTATATCCCCCCACACTGCACACCACCGATCTCTATGCCCCCCACACTGCACACCACCGATCCCTATACCCCCCACACTGCACACCACCGATCCCTATACCCCCCCACACTGCACACCACCGATCTCTATACCCCCCCCCACTGCACACCACCGATCTCTATACCCCCCCCCACACTGCACACCACCGATCTCTATACCCCCCCCCACTGCACACCACCGATCTCTATACCCCCCCCCACACTGCACACCACCGATCTCTATACCCCCCACACTGCTCACCACCGATCTCTATACCCCCCCACACTGCACACCACCGATCTCTATACCCCCCACACTGCACACCACCGATCTCTATACCCCCCCACACTGCACACCACCGATCTCTATATCCCCCCACACACTGCACACCACCGATCTCTATGCCCCCCCACACTGCACACCACCGATCTCTATACCCCCACACTGCACACCACCGATCTCTATACCCCCACACTGCACACCACCGATCTCTATATCCCCCCCACACTGCACACCACCGATCTCTATATCCCCCCCACACACTGCACACCCCCGATCTCTATACCCCCCACACTGCCCACCACCGATCTCTATACCCCCCCACACTGCACACCACCGATCTCTATACCCCCCCACACTGCACACCACCGATCTCTATACCCCCCACACTGCCCACCACCGATCTCTATACCCCCCACACTGCACACCACCGATCTCTATACCCCCCACACTGCCCACCACCGATCTCTATACCCCCCCACACTGCACACCACCGATCTCTATACCCCCCCACACTGCACACCACCGATCTCTATACCCCCCACACTGCCCACCACCGATCTCTATACCCCCCCACACTGCACACCACCGATCTCTATACCCCCCACACTGCACACCACCGATCTCTATACCCCCCCACACTGCACACCACCGATCTCTATACCCCCACACTGCACACCACTGATCTCTATACCCCCACACTGCACACCACCGATCTCTATACCCCCACACACTGCACACCACTGATCTCTATACCCTCCACACTGCACACCACCGATCTCTATACCCCCCCACACTGCACACCACTGATCTCTATACCCCCCACACACTGCACACCACCGATCTCTATACCCCCCCACACTGCACACCACCGATCTCTATACCCTCCACACTGCACACCACCGATCTCTATACCCCCCCCCACACTGCACACCACCGATCTCTATATCCCCCACACTGCACACCACCGATCTCTATACCCCCCCACACTGCACACCACCGATCTCTATACCCCCCACACTGCACACCACCGATCTCTATACCCCCCACACTGCACACCACCGATCTCTATACCCCCCGCACTGCACACCACCGATCTCTATACCCCCCACACTGCACACCACCGATCTCTATACCCCCCCACACTGCACACCACCGATCTCTATACCCCCCACACTGCACACCACCGATCTCTATACCCCCCCACACTGCACACCACCGATCTCTATACCCCCCACACTGCACACCACCGATCTCTATACCCCCCACACTGCACACCACCGATCTCTATACCCCCCACACTGCACACCACCGATCTCTATACCCCCCACACTGCACACCACCGATCTCTATACCCTCCACACTGCACACCACCGATCTCTATACCCCCCCACACTGCACACCACCGATCTCTATACCCCCCACACTGCACACCACCGATCTCTATACCCCCCACACTGCACACCACCGATCTCTATACCCCCCACACTGCACACCACCGATCTCTATACCCCCACACTGCACACCACCGATCTCTATACCCCCCACACTGCACACCACCGATCTCTATACCCCCCCACACTGCACACCACCGATCTCTATACCCCCCACACTGCACACCACCGATCTCTATACCCCCCACACTGCCCACCACCGATCTCTATACCCCCCCACACTGCACACCACCGATCTCTATACCCCCCACACTGCACACCACCGATCTCTATACCCCCCACACTGCACACCACCGATCTCTATACCCCCCACACTGCACACCACCGATCTCTATACCCCCCACACTGCCCACCACCGATCTCTATACCCCCCACACTGCACACCACTGATCTCTATACCCCCCCACACTGCACACCACCGATCTCTATACCCCCCCACACTGCACACCACCGATCTCTATATCCCCCACACTGCACACCACCGATCTCTATACCCCCCCACACTGCACACCACCGATCTCTATACCCCCCACACTGCACACCACCGATCTCTATACCCCCCACACTGCACACCACCGATCTCTATACCCCCCACACTGCACACCACCGATCTCTATACCCCCCACACTGCCCACCACCGATCTCTATATCCCCCCACACACTGCACACCACCGATCTCTATACCCCCCACACTGCACACCACCGATCTCTATACCCCCCCACACTGCACACCACCGATCTCTATACCCCCCACACTGCACACCACCGATCTCTATCCCCCCCACACTGCACACCACCGATCTCTATACCCCCCACACTGCACACCACCGATCTCTATACCCCCCCACACTGCACACCCCCGATCTCTATCCCCCCCACACTGCACACCACCGATCTCTATACCCCCCACACTGCACACCACCGATCTCTATCCCCCCCACACTGCACACCACCGATCTCTATACCCCCCACACCACCGATCTCTATACCCCCCCACACTGCACACCACCGATCTCTATACCCCCCCACACTGCACATAGTAAATATAGACAATACACATCCTGCACTAACCTGGAGCCTGCACAGTGTAGACAGCAGAATAAACTCAACACTGACACTCCTCTGATCTCTGCGCCCTGCCCCCTGCACTCCCCTCACCTGCCCTGTCACCCTCAACTGCCACTGCTTAACCCTTCACCTCCCTGACAACCAACAGAGAGATATACAGAGGAAGTCTGCAGACTATTCCACCACTGTCCTCGCTACAGATCATCGCTCCATCCCCTCCTCCTCCTCTTCTTTACAGAGCCATATTGATATATTCTGCAGAACATCGCTCCCTCCCACCCCCTCCTTACAGAGTCATATTGATATATTCTGCAGAACATCGCTCCCTCCCCTCCCCCTCCTTACAGAGTCATATTGATATATTCTGCAGAACATCGCTCCCTCCCACCCCCTGACAGATCCATATTGATATATTCTGCAGAACATCGCTCCCTCCCCTCCCCCTCCTTACAGAGTCATATTGATATATTCTGCAGAACATCGCTCCGTCCCCTCCCCCTCCTGACAGATCCATATTGATATATTCTGCAGAACATCGCTCCGTCCCCTCCCCCTCCTGACAGATTCATATTGATATATTCTGCAGAACATCGCTCCCTCCCCTCCCCCTCCTTACAGAGTCATATTGATATATTCTGCAGAACATCGCTCCGTCCCCTCCCCCTCCTGACAGATCCATATTGATATATTCTGCAGAACATCGCTCCGTCCCCTCCCCCTCCTGACAGATCCATATTGATATATTCTGCAGAACATCGCTCCGTCCCCTCCCCCTCCTGACAGATTCATATTGATATATTCTGCAGAACATCGCTCCCTCCCCTCCCCCTCCTTACAGAGTCATATTGATATATTCTGCAGAACATCGCTCCGTCCCCTCCCCCTCCTGACAGATTCATATTGATATATTCTGCAGAACATCGCTCCCTCCCCTCCCCCTCCTTACAGATTCATATTGATATATTCTGCAGAACATCGCTCCCTCCCCTCCCCCTCCTTACAGAGTCATATTGATATATTCTGCAGAACATCGCTCCGTCCCCTCCCCCTCCTGACAGATCCATATTGATATATTCTGCAGAACATCGCTCCCTCCCCTCCCCCTCCTTACAGAGTCATATTGATATATTCTGCAGAACATCGCTCCGTCCCCTCCCCCTCCTGACAGATTCATATTGATATGTTCTGCAGATTATCTCATCACTGACCTCTCTAGAGATCTGCAGAACATCGCTCATTGCAGAGGGTGGAATCCGGACACAAAACTTCTATTAATATGGGAATGTTGGAATGATTAGCGGAACTTTTACGAAGGATATTTATGCTCTGCGGAGCCCCCTGGGGGGTGAATGAAGTTACTGCATCTACAGATTGACATTAGAACTATCAGAGGTTCTCATCTCCAGTCCTCGGGACCCAACAGGCCAGGATTTCTGTATTACCTGGGGGCAGATGTAGTCTAGAATCCGCCAATCACTGAGCAGCGCATGAGATCACCTGTCATGTATTTCAGTTATCCTGCAAACCTGGCCTGATAGAGGGCCCCGAGGACAGGGGATGAGAACCTCTGAACTATAGGAAAACCTTGTCCCCTCCCCCATTGTAGATGGAGTAATGGAGGGTTAGAACCCCCGCCATCTGTGTCCCATTGGGGAGATTTCCCTGAACTTCCCGTCCTGCAACCAAAACAGGAAGTGAGACTCTCTATACCCTTCTCATTACTCCACCCCCGGGATCTCACACCTTCATAACATAGAAAATACTCTGCTCCTGGCTGCTCTATACCCTTCTCATTACCCCACCCCCGGGATCTCACACCTTCATAACATAGAAAATACTCTGCTCCTGGCTGCTCTATACCCTTCTCATTACTCCACCCCGGGATCTCTCACCTCCATAACATAGAAAATACTCTGCTCCTGGCCGCCCTATACCCTTCTCATTACTCCACCACCGGGATCTCTCACCTCCATAACATAGAAAATACTCTGCTCCTGGCCGCCCTATACCCTTCTCATTACTCCACCACCGGGATCTCTCACCTCCATAACATAGAAAATACTCTGCTCCTGGCTGCCCTATACCCTTCTCATTACTCCACCACCGGGACCTCTCACCTCTATAACATAGAAAATACTCTGCTCCTGGCTGCTCTATACCCTTCTCATTACTCCACCCCCGGGATCTCTCACCTCTATAACATAGAAAATACTCTGCTCCTGGCCGCTCTATACCCTTCTCATTACTCCACCACCGGGATCTCTCACCTCCATAACATAGAAAATACTCTGCTCCTGGCCGCTCTATACCCTTCTCATTACTCCACCACCGGGATCTCTCACCCCCATAACATAGAAAATACTCTGCTCCTGGCTGCTCTATACCCTTCTCATTACCCCACCCCCGGGATCTCACACCTTCATAACATAGAAAATACTCTGCTCCTGGCTGCTCTGTACCCTTCTCATTACTCCACCCCCGGGATCTCTCACCTCTATAACATAGAAAATACTCTGCTCCTGGCTGCTCTATACCCTTCTCATTACCCCACCCCCGGGATCTCTCACCTCCATAACATAGAAAATACTCTGCTCCTGGCTGCTCTATACCCTTCTCATTACTCCACCCCCGGGACCTCTCACCTCCATAACATAGAAAATACTCTGCTCCTGGCTGCTCTATACCCTTCTCATTACTCCACCACCGGGATCTCTCACCTCCATAACATAGAAAATACTCTGCTCCTGGCTGCTCTATACCCTTCTCATTACTCCACCCCCGGGATCTCTCACCTCCATAACATAGAAAATACTCTGCTCCTGGCTGCTCTATACCCTTCTCATTACTCCACCCCCGGGATCTCTCACCTCCATAACATAGAAAATACTCTGCTCCTGGCTGCTCTATACCCTTCTCATTACTCCACCCCCGGGACCTCTCACCTCCATAACATAGAAAATACTCTGCTCCTGGCCGCTCTATACCCTTCTCATTACTCCACCGCCGGGATCTCACACCTCCAACATGACCCTCCATAACATAGAAAATACTCTGCTCCTGGCTGCTCTATACCCTTCTCATTACTCCACCCCCGGGATCTCTCACCTCCATAACATAGAAAATACTCTGCTCCTGGCCGCTCTATACCCTTCTCATTACTCCACCACCGGGATCTCACACCTTCATAACATAGAAAATACTCTGCTCCTGGCTGCTCTATACCCTTCTCATTACTCCACCACCGGGATCTCTCACCTCCATAACATAGAAAATACTCTGCTCCTGGCTGCTCTATACCCTTCTCATTACTCTACCACCGGGATCTCACACCTCCAACATAGAAAATACTCTGCTCCTGGCCGCTCTATACCCTTCTCATTACTCCACCGCCGGGATCTCACACCTCCATAACATAGAAAATACTCTGCTCCTGGCTGCTCTATACCCTTCTCATTACTCCACCCCCGGGATCTCTCACCTCCATAACATAGAAAATACTCTGCTCCTGGCTGCTCTATACCCTTCTCATTACTCCACCCCCGGGATCTCTCACCTCCATAACATAGAAAATACTCTGCTCCTGGCCGCTCTATACCCTTCTCATTACTCCACCCCCGGGATCTCTCACCTCCATAACATAGAAAATACTCTGCTCCTGGCTGCTCTATACCCTTCTCATTACTCCACCCCCGGGATCTCTCACCTCCATAACATAGAAAATACTCTGCTCCTGGCTGCTCTATACCCTTCTCATTACTCCACCCCCGGGATCTCTCACCTCCATAACATAGAAAATACTCTGCTCCTGGCTGCTCTATACCCTTCTCATTACTCCACCCCCGGGACCTCTCACCTCTATAACATAGAAAATACTCTGCTCCTGGCTGCCCTATACCCTTCTCATTACTCCACCACCGGGATCTCACACCTCCATAACATAGAAAATACTCTGCTCCTGGCTGCTCTATACCCTTCTCATTACTCCACCACCGGGATCTCACACCTCCATAACATAGAAAATACTCTGCTCCTGGCTGCTCTATACCCTTCTCATTACTCCACCACCGGGACCTCTCACCTCCATAACATAGAAAATACTCTGCTCCTGGCTGCCCTATACCCTTCTCATTACTCCACCACCGGGATCTCTCACCCCCATAACATAGAAAATACTCTGCTCCTGGCTGCTCTATACCCTTCTCATTACCCCACCACCGGGATCTCTCACCTCCATAACATAGAAAATACTCTGCTCCTGGCTGCTCTATACCCTTCTCATTACCCCACCCCCGGGATCTCACACCTTCATAACATAGAAAATACTCTGCTCCTGGCTGCTCTATACCCTTCTCATTACTCCACCCCCGGGATCTCTCACCTCTATAACATAGAAAATACTCTGCTCCTGGCTGCTCTATACCCTTCTCATTACCCCACCCCCGGGATCTCACACCTCCATAACATAGAAAATACTCTGCTCCTGGCTGCTCTATACCCTTCTCATTACTCCACCACCGGGACCTCTCACCTCCATAACATAGAAAATACTCTGCTCCTGGCCGCTCTATACCCTTCTCATTACCCCACCCCCGGGATCTCTCACTTCCATAACATAGAAAATACTCTGCTCCTGGCTGCTCTATACCCTTCTCATTACTCCACCCCCGGGACCTCTCACCTCCATAACATAGAAAATACTCTGCTCCTGGCTGCTCTATACCCTTCTCATTACTCCACCCCCGGGATCTCTCACCTCTATAACATAGAAAATACTCTGCTCCTGGCTGCTCTATACCCTTCTCATTACTCCACCCCCGGGACCTCTCACCTCCATAACATAGAAAATACTCTGCTCCTGGCTGCTCTATACCCTTCTCATTACTCCACCACCGGGATCTCACACCTCCATAACATAGAAAATACTCTGCTCCTGGCTGCTCTATACCCTTCTCATTACTCCACCGCCGGGATCTCACACCTCCAACATGACCCTCCATAACATAGAAAATACTCTGCTCCTGGCTGCTCTATACCCTTCTCATTACTCCACCACCGGGATCTCTCACCTCCATAACATAGAAAATACTCTGCTCCTGGCTGCTCTATACCCTTCTCATTACTCCACCACCGGGATCTCTCACCTCCAACATAGAAAATACTCTGCTCCTGGCCGCTCTATACCCTTCTCATTACTCCACCACCGGGATCTCTCACCTCCATAACATAGAAAATACTCTGCTCCTGGCTGCTCTATACCCTTCTCATTACTCCACCGCCGGGATCTCACACCTCCAACATGACCCTCCATAACATAGAAAATACTCTGCTCCTGGCTGCTCTATACCCTTCTCATTACTCTACCACCGGGATCTCTCACCTCCAACATAGAAAATACTCTGCTCCTGGCCGCTCTATACCCTTCTCATTACTCCACCACCGGGATCTCTCACCTCCATAACATAGAAAATACTCTGCTCCTGGCCGCTCTATACCCTTCTCATTACTCTACCACCGGGATCTCTCACCTCCATAACAGAAAATACTCTGCTCCTGGCCGCTCTATACCCTTCTCATTACTCCACCACCGCCGGGATCTCACACCTCTAACATAGAAAATACTCTGCTCCTGGCTGCCCTATACCCTTCTCATTACTCCACCACCGGGATCTCACACCTCCATAACATAGAAAATACT
>JBBDGP010005773.1:0-22040 GCA_037952835.1 Lithobates septentrionalis | reverse complement strand
GTTAAAGGTTACCTCCAGATGATATACAGAGCGCACCCCAAGAAATGCAATATGGCCACCCGGAGGCGCTCTGTACACATATGGAATACAGAGCGCACCCCAGAAACGCAATATGGCCACCCAGAGGCACTCTGCACAGAGATGATATACAGAACGTCCCCCAGAAATGCAATATGGCCACCTGGAGGCGCTTTGTACACAGATTGTGTACAGAACGCCCCCCGGAAATGTAATTTCTTGCTTGTGTGATTGGCTCACTGATTTTCCCAGAAGTCTGCACTAAGATACAAGTCAGATTTTGGGCATCCCCTGCAACACAAATGTCATTTTTGGTGGGATATTTTAACAGGAAATCACAAAATGGATGCAGACCCTGCCAATCAACTCATTAGAACCCTGCAGGTGCAGCAGCTAATTGATAATTATGAAACCACTCCCATTAGATTCTCTTTCCACGTGGACACAGAAAAACACTCAGGGGTTTACTTCAGAATGACAAAAAGGTAGTAATCTGCTACAAAGTTTGTTACAATTCCTGCAATGTACAGAGATCACCCAGAGGGGCCTGGGGGGGCTGTCAGTGTTTATGGAACTGCAGTAGAGAAAAATTAGATCTCCCGCCCTGCCAGATACAACACAGCTGCACTGCGGTGTAAATCTCAAGACAAAAATGGGCAAAAATAGAAATCCTTTGGCAGGGAAGACAGCTACGTTCTGTGTCTTGGAGCTGTAGGAAAAGTTTGCTGTAAGGTGGGACACGACCCGCCATCGCCCATCATTAGGAGAACCCACCGCTTTGTGATCCGCGTCGCTGTAACTTTCCTCCGATGTTTTACTTTTCTTCTTCTTCGGCTCCCCATCGCCGCGCAGCTCGGCGCACAGGAGGCTCAGGCTTCTACTCAGAGACCTAGGAGAAAATTAAATTTAAAAAAAAAAAAATCACTTATGCATGTAAATCAACAGCATTTTCCTCAGTACTCTGTAGCCTAAAACCCAATTATCAGAAACACCAATCAAAGGAATTCCGTCTGAAACCTCCCCGCAATCAATTTTCGGCAAGACGCGAGCTCCAGCCAATAAACACTCATACGCCAAAGAGAATGCCACAACGGCTGCAGAAGGTTCGAATAATAATACCTTTTTGTCAATAAAAATCATAATTAAAAAATAAAATATAAAATACAAATAATAATACAATCTGTAAACAATATATTCTGTAAGAGGTACTAGTAGTATAATAATAATAATTAATACAAAAAAATACAAATATTAAAAAAACAGTATAATAATTATTCTCAGAATTTTATTTTTTATTATACTACTAGGCTTTACTGTTTGAATAAAATCATAAGCATGATTTTATAGGTGCTGCTTGTATCAATATTGAGATCATTTATTAAACATTGGGGGGATTCACTAAAACTGGAGAGTGCAAAATCTGGTGCAACTGTGCATAGAAACCAATCAGCTTCCAGGTTTTATTAAAGCTTAATTGAAAAAGCTGAAGTTAGAAGCTGATTGGCTGCCATGCAGAGCTGCACCAGATTCTGAGTGCTCCAGTTTCAATAAATATCCCCCATTGCCTTATATCCCAGAGGTAAAGATTTTTTTTTTTTAATACATTTCTCAGGAGGTATAGTAGGCACAATATATATATATATATATATATATATATATATATATATATATATACATATATACATATATATACATATACACACACACATACACATATATATATACACATATAATTATAAGCCATAAAAACATTACATTTGTTGTATAATAAAAGACAGGCGTGTAACACGCTTAAAGCAACGCAAAAATAACTCGCAAAAAAAAAAAAAAAACAAACAAACCCAGACACACAATACAGGCATTCTAATTCCCAGTATTCTATTCCTTTAAAAGATTCTGTGAGTAAATAATAATTCCCATTGATGCACCAGGGATGCACTCAGCTCCCAATTTATGGTTGTGGACTGGGTGGTGTCAGCCCTGCCCATTTGTCTTTTGCTAAACCAGTGAACCCATCCCATTCTTATCTCCACAAACAAACAGGCTGTCAACCGTATATTTAAGAGATCAAAAAGGGAGCAAATAAGGAGTTTATTGTTCGGATGTACATACACTTTAAGAAAAAAAAAAAAAAAAAAAAAAAAGGAAGGAGGTAAATAAAAACCTGAATAATCAAAAACGGATATAGAAATTCAAAAAAATAAATAATCTAGGTTTTATTTATTATCCTTTGATCTTATAAGCCCACGCAGGTATGTGAATTACCTCCGCCGGCATTAATGTCTCTGTTAGGAAAGAGCAGAAGACGGACGTTCCCGTTAGCGGGTACACACTGAAAGTGGCGCGCACAGCGGGAATACAGCGAGGAACCTGCGTGAGAGTTGTCACTTCCAAACACCCTTCAGCACAGAGATGTGTCTCCAGCCAGGAAGAGGATCCCCCCCTGCCCGCTGTTAACCTCACCTCCGTGTGCCAAATTCCAGCAAACGGGGAGGGCTGCGGGAATCCCCCATCGCAGGGAACGCACATCCCAGTCTAATTTATTCCAACTCATTCAGACTGTCGGGGGGCCTTTTCTGAAAACACGCAGGAGGGGAGGGATTGTCACATCCCATAAGGATGGATCGGAATTCTGCGGATTTATTTGCGATCTTCTAACATTATATGAAAGCTTTCAGGGGACCGGATCAAGAAGTGCGTTCCCCTACCTACGATTACCATCTGGCTGATCCGTTAGCAGCTGGGCAAGTAAAAAAAAAAATGAGGCTTCTTACCAAATAATTAAAGGGAAAAGTGATGACAATGTTCGCATTGTTGCCAAGAAATGGTGGCAATCTTATCTTTACAAATCAAATTCCTTCTATTGCTTTTGGTCTCGTAACATATCTTTCAATCCTCTGAGACAAGAAAGTCATAGCACAAAAGGAAAGGACAACCTTTCTACAGTACACCCCCAACAATGTGGCCCTAAAGAATAGACTAAAATTGATTGGTTGAACCTGCAAGGTTTTTTTGCTACCACTACTTTTCCTTTATACTGACTTTTCAAAAAAAACAAGAGGGTGCTACTGTATATCTAACAGTAGTTGGTCTTATGGATGCAGGCCATGGAAGATCTAGTAGTGGTTGGTCTCATGGATGCAGGCCATGGAAGATCTAGTGTTGGTTGGTCTCATGGATCCAGGTCATGGTAGATCTAGTAGTGGATGGTCTCATGGATCCAGGTCATGGCAGATTTAGTAGTGGTTGGTCTCATGGATCCAGGTCATGGCAGATTTAGTAGTGGTTGGTCTCGTGGATCCAGGTCATGGTATATTTAGTAGTGGTTGGTCTCATGGATCCAGGTCATGGAAGATCTAGTAGTGGTTGGTCTCATGGATCCAGGTCATGGAAGATCTAGTAGTGGTTGGTCTCATGGATCCAGGTCATGGTAGATCTAGTAGTGGTTGGTCTCATGGATCCAGGTCATGGTAGATCTACTAGTGGCTGGTCTCATGGATCCAGGTCATGGCAGATTTAGTAGTGGTTGGTCTCATGGATCCAGGTCATGGTAGATCTAGTAGTGGTTGGTCTCATGGATCCAGGTCATGGCAGATTTAGTAGTGGTTGGTCTCATGGATCCAGGTCATGGTATATATAGTAGTGGTTGGTCTCATGGATCCAGGTCATGGTATAGCTAGTAGTTGGTCTCATGGATCCAGGTCATGGTATATCTAGTGGTAGCTGATTAAATTCAACTAGACTTGCTCTGTAATTTTGAAGATGTTTTGCAGATTCTCCAAGCCACCTCTTTTGTTCAAATGAGAGTAGTACAACACTTTTAGTAGGCAAATAGAAACATTTTGTTAGAGGTATATATGTGGAGGAATGTAGAACAGATTTTGTTCCACAAAAAAAAAAAAAAAATGGTTGGAAGCTATTCTTGCTGCCACGATTGTCTCCCAGAGGAAGACTACAGTTTCTCAGTAAGTGGTTTCCAGCTTTGGGATTCTGAAATGTCACAAAAATTCCAGCACCAAGACTCCCTAACTAGGGAGACCTTGGTACCAGAATATTACTGTATATACTAATGCTAAAAGGTGACCGTCTCCTCTAAAAAGGATGTTAAGAGTGACCAAAAGAGGTGCAACAGAAGGACTTGGTGCCTCTATTTTTGGAAAAATGCCAACCATTTGGCAATGTTGGTAGTAAGCCCCTTTTTTATTAGCCTGTCCGGTAAAATACTGGGCCACATGGCAATTCTAGGCAGGAAAAAGCAGACCTTGATTCTTCTGGATCTGGTTGGGTGGACAGTCCCTTTAAAAATCTACAGATAATCCACTCTGGAGTGGATACTGGTTGAGTTGTACTTACTTTAGTTTCTTAGAGCTCATAGAACTACTACGTATGTGAATTTTTTTTTGAGTCTTTTAGGCCCTTTTAGAGTCAACAAAAATTGGTGTTATCCTTGACAACTCCAAAAGGGATTTAAAGACTTGAACTGTTGTAGTACCAAGAGATCCAAGAAGCTAGAGTAGATACAACCCCACCAGTATCCACCCCAGAGTGGATTTTCTGTAGCCATTTTAAAAAAGGAACTGTCCACCCAAAACTAGAATTTGGTCACTGGTCCTCTGAATCATCCCACAAGGTTTTAGGTTCTCTGGAACACAACTGGCAAGCTTTGCGAAAGAAAGTGCTCATCTTAGATCCATCTCGGAGACCCAATTCAACCATGGTGGACCAAGAAACGCAGGCAAGGAGAGCTTACAGATAGAATCTCCGAAAATGTAAGAAACCATTGGGTTGAGTAGAGGGTGGACAACGTTGCGAAATGGAAAGAAGTCAGGCACGAAAACACAAGATGTGGCCAACTGATTCAGCATTACTGTTGACCTGACACGGCGATTGATGGCAAGATGGCTGCGATGCGAGCTGCATGCATTTAAAATCGCCAACTCTGTGGGATTGGGGGGGCCAGGCCGTGGAGTCGAGGCTACCAGAAAAAGGTAGACGGGAGGTCATTGTGACCACAGGGGCTCTCTCTTTGCAGACTGCGCTTCTAGGGGAGAGGATTTCATCTAGCTTTTTAAATCTGCAGAAGAAGGAACCTCCTGCAGGCAGAGCCATCAAAGCCTTTTAAATCCGCATTGGAATCTCAGCTGGAACGATTTAACTCTTGCGGTGGAGCCTCGCAGGCCGAAGCCTCACCATCTCATGAAATATTCAGACAGCTCGCAGAGGGCCCCAGCACTTTTGCCGGTTGCGTTACCTTGTACTCCTCCTGCGTTTTTTTTTTTTTTTGCAAGCTTGTAGAGTGCTCCATGCATTAATGGCGATGCATTAATAAATTAGAGGCATCAATAATTCAGGATGGTCTTGAGAGGGTCTCCATAGTCCGCTATGGAAGAAAAAAAAAAATAATTTGGACAAGTAGCTAAGACCGTAACGTCCGCCTTTGTTCTTGCAGTGGCGGAACATTAATAGAAGTTTTACGATTCGGGATGAAAGGTTGCGTCGGCTCCATCACCTTAGTTTCCATCTCCAGCGTATCACACTGTGCCGAAATTCACCAAACAGCAGGGAGTAATGGAAAAGGGGGGGGGGGAGTTGCTAGGCAACCATCGGTGCTCTTGGCCTACTAGCTCATAGCCCACATCGAGCCAGAAGGGAGAGAGCAATTGTACTAGCACAGAGGGCCAATGAGGAAGAGTAAGAGGGAACCTCGGTGAACAGGGGTGGCCTCCATCTTGACGGCCATAAAGAAGAAGCACCATTAATGGGAGCAGTTAGGAGATCTTTCGTTGGCTCCCAGTTATGGAACACACGGAAGGCAGGATTCCCATTGACTTCAATGAAGTAGTGTAGACGGCTGCAGTTGACCTGCTTCATGTTGCGTTTCTTTGGACACAGACGGTCATTTTGAGTTTGAATTTGATTTGCAGTGAAACGCTATTTTTTGCATTGGAACACATGCATTTCAGCAGTGCTGCGCTCAGATGGATCGTTTTTTTTTAACAAGAACACTTGTCTACAGGAGCCCCTTGATGGTCTTACTGTACTTTTGGCCACCAAATGCACCCTCACTATCAACTGCCGCTCAACGTCCAAGCTGGACTCATATAATCTAGGGGTGCCGGACTGGCACCGGCCAGGTCCCCTCCAGCAGTGCGACTGCTCCAATGCAGTGTCCTCACCAAAGCCGGCCATAGACTGTTATAGGTCAATAACAGTCTATGGACGGCTTTGGCCATAGGTTAATAGGATTGCTGGGTCATTTTAGATTTTGCCTAATACCTAGAATTCAGCTTTAAAACACCATTAGTCCATTAGATGAAAACTTAAGGGTCTCGCTTCCACCAGGTGCGCTTGGACTGCGCTCGCCTGCCTTGCTGAGAGCGGTCTGCACGCATAGACAAGGCACATACCTTGTTTCCCATTGGCTCAGTGTACAGGTGCATGCAGTCATTTTTTGCATGAGGCTCAGTGCTGCGACTGATAGTACAGAAAAAAAAACTTGGACTTTTCATTAAATTTTGAAAAAAAACCCCCCCAAAAAACAAAAAAATTAAATAACCCAAAAAAAATTAAAACAACAAACAAAAATAACTAAATAAAAATGCAGCCTTCTCGGCACACTCCAGTGCTGCCAGTGTGGAGGAACCCGCAGCGTTGGGGACATCTGTGGAAAACTGCAGCAGCGCGGTGGCCGTGTGGACGCACCAGCTTCGCTTCACTTTAAATAAGCGAACTGATAATATACGCAGATCAGGAGTTCTCATGTCACTACACTGCTGGTTTCTGGTCGGTAACACAGAGAGCACTAAAAATCACACAGCCAGGCAGCTGGCATTTTTTAAAAGTTCAGCATTGCTCTCCTAAGAACAGGCGACTTGAGAAATTGGAGGCACAAATCTGCCCTTTTTAAAGAGCATCTGTCCAGAGAGTGCCGAGGGTTTGGAATGCGCCGCAGGTTAGAACTACACAGGATGATGCATTTCTTTTAGATTGTAAGCTCTTATGAGCAAGGCCTCGTCTTCAATAGTATTGTAGCTGTACTGTCTGCCTTGTTATTGTACAGCGCTGAGTAAACTGTTGGCGCTACACAAAACCTGTATAGTAGTAATAGTTTTTTATTACTACTACAGATACTGATAATTAATACCAATTTCTTCCTGCTCTGTTAGTACTTTATAAATCCTGAATTCACCAACAGATTTCTATAGCACCAGCAGACCAGGTGGAAAGCATTAGTATTAATTTTTTTTTAATATTAACATTTCATTTTGTTATATTATATAAATAATAATAATAATGAAAAAAATCTTCCAGGTCTGTTGGTAATATATTAATCCTGAATAACAATAATATCTTCTCGAGCTGTTGGTGCTATATAAATCCTGTACATTAATAATATTATTATTATTATTAATAATAATCTTCCTAGTTTGCTGGTATTATATTAATCCTGAATGATAATATTAATATCTCCCTGGTCTGTTAGTGCTATATAAATCATGTATATTATTAATAATAATAAAAATAATAATAATAATATTCCTAAATGAGAAGAATATCTTCCTGGTCTATATAAATCCTACATATTATTAAATTCGGGATTTCTATAGCATCAACACACCAGGAAGAAATTATTAATATGATTTAGTTATATAGTATTTTATCAGTATTGATATCATAATCCTGTATAATAATAATATTAATATTATTTAATTCAGGATTTATATAGCACCAACAGACCAGGGAGATGATGATAATAATAATGATAATAATAATAATAATAATAATATCATCATTCAGGATTAATACCAGACCAGGAAGATTATTAATAATAATAATAATATTAATATTATTAATATTGTACAGGATTTATATGGTCTGTTGGCGCTATATAAATCCTGAATTATTATATAATTATATTAATAATGATATTATTATACGTGATTTATATAGCACCAACATACCAGGAAGATATTAAAATTGTTATCTTTGTTGTTACTAATTAAATAAAACACTAACACAAAATAATAATAATAATAATAATAATAATAATTTCTTCCAGGTGTGTTTATGCTATATGAATCCTGAATTTAATAATATACAGCATTTATATAGCACCAACAGACCAGGAAGATTTTCTTATTCTTAGGAAGATATTATGATTGCTACTAATAAAATACAAATAACAATAAATACTAAATCATTTCTTTGTCTGTTGGTGCTATATAAATCCTGAATTAAATAACATTAATCTTTTTAATAATAATAACAATAATAATAACAATAACAATAATAATAATATCTTCCTGGTCTGTCAGTACTTTATAAATTCTGTAAATTCTAATAGGATTAATGTTATTTAATTCAGGATTTATATAGCACCAACAGACCAAGAGGATAATAAAATTATTAATAATAATATTAATACTACTACTAATAATTATATGGTTATTATTTTGGATTTATATAAACCCCAACAGACCAGGAAGATTTTTATTTTATTTAATTTTTATTAACAATACTAATAAAGCTAATACTAAATAATTTCCTCCTGGTCTGTTGGTGCAATTTAAATCCTGATAATATAATTCAGCACTTATAAAGCACTAACAGACCAGGAAGAAATAATAATAATAATAATAACTTATAGTCACATTGTTACATAGTAGAGAAAGTGGAAAATAAAGACACAGCTCGACCAGCTTCCATCATCTCCATCCCTCAGCATCAGCCCTTTGAGAAACGTTGAAGTAGCGCTGGTGGACCGTGGGAAGGAGGTAGAAGAGACACTGTGCTGCTTGAGCTGCCTGCCCACCAACATGCATGAAAAACACACGTAGGTATGGCCCCTCTGTATCCCATAGGGTTGGAAAGGGCAGCTGATATAGCAGTTTAGACTAAGGCGGGGTGAATAATTACAGGTATTTTCCACTGCTAGTAGCTCAGAATTTACAGCAAAAAGTATGATTTCCAGATCTTCTTAGTACACCATGCCTGCTTCACTCATAGAAGATCTACCATGTAGTACTCACGGCGTTGTAAGATGCGTCCCCCCCCTCCCCCTTTCCTTGTCCGACGCAGCTTCTTTTTTTTATGAAAATTTGTTTCCTTTTCTCCAACCGAGCAACATTTTCTAATGTTTTCTGACATAAAGCCGCACATTTATCCCCCCCCCCCCCCCTTTCCCTCCATCTTAATTGAGGGAGCCATTTAGTGGAGATTTAACTATTATTACCAAATCATGGTGCTTGATGCATTGCGCGCTCTCCAATCGCGTTTGGACGAGCGCGGAGGATTTATGCAAATGGCTCTGCTGGGAGAGGCAATTTGTAGCAGAGGAGGACAATTATACGGGGCCCGCGAGTGCCAGAATAGCTGCACCAGGCGGTTAATGGGTAATAGCTGTGCACTGGAACCAGTCAGCGGCACCATAATGTGACCAGAGGCGGCTTGCATGGCACAGGCTGGGGCCGCCTCGCTGTGCGCCACTTTTCTGGGATGAACACCCACCCCCCACCTTTCCTTCTCCCTTCGCCATCCTGAAAAGCAGACAGAAAACATGACTGGAAGGATAAAAAGGGGACATAAAAATAAAGGAAGCCCACAGATTAATAAAGGAGAACTCCGAAAGAGAAAATTAATTTTTTTTGGGGGGGGGGGGGCAAAAAAAAAAAAAAGGGGGGTTCAAAATTGGGACTGCAGTGGTTGGATGGAAATCTGAATTTTTTTAATACATTTTATTATTTTTTTAATTATCAAAATTTATTTATATATATATATATATATATATATATATATATATATATATATATATATATATATATATATATATATATATATATATATATATATATATATATATAAAATATTTTATATTAATTTACATTTTAGAGCTGCTGATCCACTGCAGCTTCTTTTCAGCCACTTCCTGTAACCAGAGGTGGCTTGCATGGCACAGGGTGGGGCGCAACTTCCCCCTTCCCCCCCCCATCGCCAGCCTGAAAACAGACAGCAAACATGCCTTGAGGAATAATAAGAGGACAGAAAAATAAAAGGAAGCCTGCAGGTTATTGAAGGACAAGAAAAGATGATTTGTATTTTTTGGGGGAGGGGGCAAAAAAAAAAAAAAAAAAAGGGTTAAAAATTTGTACTGCAAGAGTGGTTAAGGAGAAAAAAAAAGTTTTTTTTTAAAAATTTACATCTCAGTGCTACTGATCTGTTAAACAGAAAATCCGACATCTTTTTTTTTTTCAATAAATTTTGATTAAAAAAAATTCACAACTTTTCACAATTTTTTTTATGTACATCTCAGTGCTGCTGATCCACTGCAGCCTCTTTTCAGCCACTTCCCGTGACCCAATGGCAGCTTGCATGGCACAGGTTGGGGTGCAACTTTTGTGGGATGAACACCCTTTCCCCTCCCCCCCTTCCTCCTCCCTTTGTGACAATGCAATAAAGTTAAAGTGGAACTTCACTCTATCAGTCAGCATTGACCATTTGTAATCTTTATGCCACTAGCATTAGTAAATAGATAGGAAAGTGGGCGATTTACTTGTTTTAACCTTTTTTTTTCCCCCAGTTACTTCCTGGTTTCTAGCCTAGGCCAAAATTATGTCTACATCCCAGGAGTCTTCATGGGAGGAGAGGGGCTTTCTCAGCTAAGCACACCCTCCTGCCTGCATGCCTGAGCTACCGGAAGATGGAAGTCAATGCTACATGAATCATCTGCCCTTACTCAAGATGGCCACAGCTAGAAACGCTGGGGGGGGGGGGGGGGGGGGAGGGGGGGCAGACACAGAGGGAGGGATGGATGGATGGAGACACAGAGGGAGGGATGGATGGAGACACAGAGGGAGGGATGGATGGATGGAGACACAGAGGGAGGGATGGATGGATGGAGACACAGAGGGAGGGATGGATGGATGGAGACACAGAGGGAGGGATGGAAGGATGGAGACACAGAGGGAGGGATGGATGGATGGAGACACAGAGGGAGGGATGGAAGGATGGAGACACAGAGGGAGGGATGGATGGATGGAGACACAGAGGGAGGGATGGATGGATGGAGACACAGAGGGAGGGATGGAGACACAGAGGGAGGGATGGAAGGATGGATGGATGGAGACACAGAGGGAGGGATGGATGGAGACACAGAGGGAGGGATGGATGGATGGAGACACAGAGGGAGGGATGGATGGATGGAGACACAGAGGGAGGGATGGATGGAGACACAGAGGGAGGGATGGATGGAGACACAGAGGGAGGGATGGATGGATGGAGACACAGAGGGAGGGATGGATGGATGGAGACACAGAGGGAGGGATGGATGGATGGAGACACAGAGGGAGGGATGGATGGAGACACAGAGGGAGGGATGGATGGATGGAGACACAGAGGGAGGGATGGATGGATGGAGACACAGAGGGAGGGATGGAAGGATGGAGACACAGAGGGAGGGATGGAAGGATGGAGACACAGAGGGAGGGATGGAAGGATGGAGACACAGAGGGAGGGATGGAAGGAGACACAGAGGGAGGGATGGAAGGAGACACAGAGGGAGGGATGGATGGAGACACAGAGGGAGGGATGGATGGATGGAGACACAGAGGGAGGGATGGATGGAGACACAGAGGGAGGGATGGATGGATGGAGACACAGAGGGAGGGATGGATGGATGGAGACACAGAGGGAGGGATGGATGGAGACACAGAGGGAGGGATGGATGGATGGAGACACAGAGGGAGGGATGGATGGATGGAGACACAGAGGGAGGGATGGATGGAGACACAGAGGGAGGGATGGATGGATGGAGACACAGAGGGAGGGATGGAAGGATGGAGACACAGAGGGAGGGATGGAAGGATGGAGACACAGAGGGAGGGATGGATGGATGGAGACACAGAGGGAGGGATGGAAGGATGGAGACACAGAGGGAGGGATGGAAGGATGGAGACACAGAGGGAGGGATGGAAGGAGAAACAGAGGGAGGGATGGAAGGAGACACAGAGGGAGGGATGGAAGGAGACACAGAGGGAGGGATGGAAGGAGACACAGAGGGAGGGATGGATGGAAGGAGACACAGAGGAAGGGATGGAAGGAGACACAGAGGAAGGGATGGAAGGAGACACAGAGGGAGGGATGGATGGAAGGAGACACAGAGGGAGGGATGGATGGAAGGAGACACAGAGGGAGGGATGGATGGAAGGAGACACAGAGGGAGGGATGGAAGGAGACACAGAGGGAGGGATGGAAGGAGACACAGAGGAAGGGATGGAAGGAGACACAGAGGAAGGGATGGAAGGAGACACAGAGGGAGGGATGGATGGAGACACAGAGGGAGGGATGGATGGAGACACAGAGGGAGGGATGGATGGAGACACAGAGGGAGGGATGGATGGAGACACAGAGGGAGGGATGGATGGAGACACAGAGGGAGGGATGGATGGAGACACAGAGGGATGGATGGAGACACAGAGGGATGGATGGAGACACAGAGGGATGGATGGAGACACAGAGGGATGGATGGAGACACAGAGGGATGGATGGAGACACAGAGGGATGGATGGAGACACAGAGGGATGGATGGAGACACAGAGGGATGGATGGAGACACAGAGGGATGGATGGAGACACAGAGGGATGGATGGAGACACAGAGGGATGGATGGAGACACAGAGGGATGGATGGAGACACAGAGGGATGGATGGAGACACAGAGGGATGGATGGAGACACAGAGGGATGGATGGAGACACAGGGAGGGAAGGGGAGTAAAGGAGGGATAGAGGGAGGGAAGGATGGAGGAGTTTACTTTAAATAAAAAAAATGAATCCAATATTTTTGAATTCTGGTGATCAGATGCAGTGTAGTTCCAATTTAAATTATATTAAAAAATAAAATGAAAAATGCATCGCCCCCTACATAACACACACCAGCGAACGTACATTATAGCGAATAGGCTGGAGTGAATGAGCCCCTTAGGCTGATGTCAGACTGGCGACTTCTGCCAAGTGGTGATCTGTCAAAATTGCAAGCGGCAGAATCACTAAGAGGCTGCTGCCCCTTTTCAATTGCTCCCTCTGTGGTTGAGGCAGAGAGACGTTGCGCCCATCGCTGGCGATCGATGTTCAGCAACAGAGTGACATCTCATTGCGTTTGGCCACAGAAGGAGCGATTCCATTAGTTACAGACGGCCAGCCTCTTTAGCGATCCGGCAACTGACAAAATTAAAGGTGAATAATGCACCTGGACCAGGCTTACACCCATGTGTTCTCAAAGAGCGGAGTTATTGTTATTATTATTGTAAATCCATTTAATTTTTAGATATTCTTTCATCTTTGGAGTGGCACCTAAAGAATGCATATATATATATTATATGTGTGTGTATATCTAGAGATATAGATAGATCGATAGATCTCCATCTATCCATACATACACACACACAAAGAACAATGTATCAAAAAAAAAGGAAAGAGGAAGTATAATGAAACAAATTTATTATCCAAAACACACAAAAGCATGCACAGCAGATTAAAAAATAAACAGCGCACATCTTTCATGATGAAAGGCAAAGCGTAAGGCAGGCTGCTCATTGGCCCCTCGGGGGAGAACATACATCCATGCAATATTTACATTGTGGTCGGCAGAGAACGGTTCTCTCAGCAATACTGAAGGGAGGAACGAGGCTCAGCCCATAATCTTCTTCCACCTCCAACAATCATTTTTCAGAAGAAGGGGCTCTGGTGCAACTTACTTGGGTTTCTTGTTCTCGTACGGCCGAAGCGAGGAGGGGGCGCGGCAGTGCGGCCGTTTTCTGGGCCTTCCTGGACCTCGTCGCACGGGACTCCTGGAAATCTCCTCCTTGCTGCGGGGAGGGAAGGGAGAATGGAAGATCAGTAACAGATCCGAGCCTCTCGGTGGGAGATCTTTGCAGCAAACACTCAGCCGGCTTAAAGGGGAACCTTAAAAAAGGTACAAAATGTGCCCTTTTAAGTTTGCGAGGAAAAGTTAGAATCGGTTTGGTTATTACTGGAGCCTGTGACCCCCATGAAAGAGATTTACTCTCACTTCCTGTCTTGGTGACACAAGGTCTGTGAATCAGGAAGTGATAGAAAATCTCTTGAATGGATAGAGATTATATTAATATCCATCCATCTCTATATCTCTATATAGAGATATAGAGAGAGATTATACATCTATATCTATATCTATATATCTATAAGCATTACACAATAATAAAGAACTCCCAAAGAACTGAGACGGGACAAGGTCATCTAGAACCCAGGGTACACATTCTAAACTGCAGCCCAAATGTACGAGCATTATGCGTTAGCAACCCCCCCCCCCCAAAAAAAAACAAAAGAAAATAAAAATTGGGCACTACTCTGCATGATTACCCCTTATTCCCAGTACCGAATCGCACCCCCCCCACTGAAGCCCCTCCTCCCAGTACAAATATTTGCCCCCTCCATCCTTCAAACCCCCCCCCCCCCTAAAAAATAAATAAAATGACCCCTTCTAGCACAAATTCTCCACCTCTCAAATTTCCCCTCCAAGTACAAATTTCCCCCCCCCACTCCATATCCCCCTCCTGGCACAAAACCCCCCCCACCAACCATCCCTACTGTCACATATCCCCCCCACCTCCATTCCCTCTTAGCAAAAATCCCCTCTACCATATCACCTTTTTCTAGCACAAAATCTCCCCTCCTAACACAAATCCCAATAAGGCCCCTTTCACACTTGTGCGACCTGAAAGTCGCGTGATTTTGCCACGGATTGAAGCAATGCCTGTGTAATCTTGAGGTCTATGGACCTCAAGTCGCATCAAAGTCGGAACCAAAGTAGCAGTGACTAACTTTGAAGTCGCTGCAACTTAAAGTCGCTCCACTGCATGAATAGTACTCATTGGAAATCATGGGGTACAACTAGTCATGCGACTTTGCAGTCCCAAGTCGCAGGACAAGTCGCACAAGTGTGAAAGGGGCCTAAATCACCACTCCTCGCACGTGCCCTAATTTATCCTCCAAGAGCAATTATTTTACCCTGCTGCCCCCCAAATGCCTCCTCCCAACACAAATCCCCCCCCCCAATCTCCTCATGGTGCCCCCACACCTTGTATGAAAACCGTGCCCAGGGCAGCCACCCCTCCTGCCCCCCTTGTCCCTGCCCTGCCCAGAGCGCTTAGGTGCTCACCCAAACAGGAGAAATTTCCTTTAAGACCTTCGGTCTCTGACTGAAACCTCTGACAGAGCTGTGTGGACAGAGGGAGGGGGAGGAGTCAATGGGCTACATGTTCACCGAAGTGTGTAAAATTCTAACTTGAACTACTGAACTCTGTGAACAGTTTTTTGTCTTTAAAAATAAAGGAGACTCAAGAAAATGTGAAAGGAAGCCCTATAGCGGCTCCTAATGTCGGGAAATGAGGTTATTAAAAATTTTGATAGTTTATAGCAGTGTTTCTCAACTCCAGTCCTCAAGGCGCACCAACAGGTCATGTTTTCAGAATTTCCCTCAGATGAAACGGCTGTGGTAATTACTAAGGTAATGAAACTGATCAAATCACCTGTGCAAAATAGTGGAAATCCTGAAAACATGACCTGTTGGTGCGCCTTGAGGACTGGAGTTGAGAAACACTGGTTTATAGGGGCACAGGATTGGTGAGGGGGATTTAAAAAGGGAACCAATTATACAAAACCCCTGCGCTGTCCCCTTTAAAACTCACACTGCACATGGTCTTCCATGTTTTATGCCCCTCTAACCAGTTCCAATCCTCACCGACTTAATGGGGTGATCTGGAACTGTGGGGCTAGAGGGCTGTACATGAAAAAGGGACCCCAGGGTAAGAACGAACGAACTGTGATCTCCAGCTACAAAGGGGCAGCCCTCATATGAGGAATCCCTATGGTCCCTGAAGCAGACCAAAGAGTGTAAAGGATGGGAGCACCACAGATTTGTAGCCAATCCAGTTCACGTTTATTAATCCTGATAAAAGAGCAGACGGTATATCCAACGCGTTTCGGAAGCTCACAACTCCCTGTTCATCAGGACGCCACCGCAGCCACTTTTCTAATCCTTGCCACTGGTTATTACTGTCCATTATTTTCTCATATCATCACCAGTATCTAAGCCCCGATGAAGGAGCTGTGAGCCCCAAAAAACATGTTGGTAAAGCAGAATTAGAATGAAACATGTTTCGGGGGCTCACACTTTGTCAGGTTTCTACCATTGGCACTTTTCTAAAGCTTGCCATTAGGCATTATAAGCCACTATTTTCTCCTATCAACACCAACATTCAAGCCCCAATGAAGGAGCTGTGAGCCCCAGAAACGTATTGGCAAAGCAGAATTAGAATGAAACGTGTTTCGGGGGCTCACACTTTTTTGTCAGGTTTCTACCATTGGCACTTTTCTAAAGCTTGCCATTAGTTATTATTAGCCACTATTTTCTCTCATCACCACCAACATCCAAGCCCTGAAGGAGCTTGAGCCCCAGAAACATGTTGACAGTTGGGAGCAGAGGAAAATGCAACTTGTTTCGGGGGCTCACACCCCTTTGTCAGGTTTCTACCACTGCCACTTTTTAAATTCTTGCTATTGGTTATTACAGTCCAGTATTTTCTCCCATCACCACCAGCATCCAAGCCCCTATGAAGGAGCCGTGAGCCCCAGAAACATGTTGACAAAGCAGAAGGAAAATCCAACATGTTTTGGGGGTTCACAACTGCCCCTTCATCAGGGTGCCACCACTGCCACTTTCCAAATCCATATTATTGTCCAGTATTTTCTCCTATCACCACTGGAATCCAAGCCCTGATGGAGCTGTGAGCCCCAGAAACGTGTTGGAAAAGCATAAGGAAAATACAGCATGTTTCAAGGGCTCACACCCCTGTGTCAGGTTTCTACCATTACCACTCTTCTAATCCTTGCCATTGGTTATTGCTCAGAATTCTCTCCTAACACCACCAGCATCCAAGTCCTGATTAAAGAGCTGTGAGTCCCCGAAACGCGTTGGCTTTACCTTCTGATCTGTTATCAAGAATAATAAAAACTTATAATAATGAATCGGTTACAAACTTGTGGCGCTCTCATCATTGTGGGGACTAAATTTTGTTAGCTTTACAGACCACCCTAATTCCAGAACTTTTTTTTCACAGGAGGTCTCTGTGAGGGAAGATTCTGTGTTGCCCAAATCAACCAATAAGATTATTCCTCAACCCGGGAATTCTTGTAGGGAAAAACCAGAGAGAATCTAATTGGCCAGTACAGGCAGCACAGATCCCTCCATGTGTGGTGCCCGGACTGAGCAATGGGTCTGGGTTCGGGTCGCACTCATCGCGTGGCATTCACTCACTCGTGGTCGTGTCGCCTCTGCAGTTTGGCAAGCTCTCTCTGCTTTTCCTTGTACCGCCGCTGAATCTCCGCCAGCTTCATCCGCATCTCCACCTCCTGAGTGTCCAGGTGATCTATGGCGGCCTTGAGTGGACACACCTGTGTATAGAAGGGAAATGATCGTTAATAACAAAGCGGTCCAAAAGCCTAATCACCTTTAATCCAGTATAAGCCAGTCACATGACCTTTGACCTAGGTCTCTTCTTCCTCTTGCACCACCCTTGTATGCAGGGAGTAGAGTTGTGTCTCCCTACACTGTGTGCATCAATAGAAACAGATAGCCCCATAGACTAGAATGGCAAGACTCCCTACAAAGTTACAATGTACAGTCCGATTACTGGGGGAGAGGAGACTAAGGAAATGTCTCCTCCTGCCTGCAGCACACTGATGACATCATCACAGCCTAGACAACGTCACTGACTGGAGCTCAATAATAAGTGGCACCTCAATAAAAGGATACTGTTGCTGTATTTTGGATGTGAGGGATTTATTCCTACAGACTTGTAAAGTTACTGATGGGTCCACTTTGATATTAAAAGCCGCAGAAATAGATGGGCTGTCAGTAACGACCGTCCTAAATTAGCTTTGAGAGTCGCTGACCCCTAACCAGCACGGCTTATTGATGGAAATCATTGGATGATGCGATTATTCGGCATGCAGAGTGTCAGACGCTGGTAGAAGCTTCAAATCCCCAATACATCAATAAGGCTTAATGTACACGGGGCACTGAGGCGACCTCCTCTGAACAAATTCTTGACAGCTTGAAACCGGCGTTTAAAAACGCCCGTTTTACCGCGTCTAGGAGCGTTTATTTAACATAGCACCCCCCCAAAACCCAAAAAAACAGTATTATTTAACTATTTCAGCCATTCTGTGAGACCAGAGTGAGTAGCAGCAGCTGAGAGAGCAGCAGTGTTACTTGTATCTACCGCAATTTCGGTGCTTTTACTATGCATCCCATAATGAGCATATGTGAGGAAAAAAAATGCAATTTTTTTAATATATTTAATTTTTAAATTGCAATTGATGAGTATATATTTTTTTCTATAAGCTGTATGTGTAATTTCTTTTTTTTTTTTTTTTGGCTTTTTTATGCAAATTTTAATTGCAATTTTTAAAATATTTTTAATTAACCCTAACCGGAAACCCTAACCCTAAACTTGTTCTTCAAGGGGAAAATCCTAACCATAACCCCCTAACCCCAATGGGAAACCCTAACCCTTACCATAACCCTAAACTTATTCTTCAAGGAGAAAACCCTTACCATAACCGCCTAACCCTAATGGGAAACCCTAACCCTTATCATAACCCTAAACTTATTCTTCAAGGAGAAAACCCTTACCATAACCGCCTAACCCTAATGGGAAACCCTAACCCGAAACCATAAACCTAGCAGGAAACCATAACCCTAAACTTATTCTTAAAGGAGAAACCCCTAACCCCCTAACCCGAAACCCTAAACTACTTCTTCAAGGGAGAAAACTCTACCATAATCCCCTAACCCTAATGGGAAACCCTAACCGGAAACCATAACCCTAAACTTGTTCTTAAAGGGGAAAACCCTAACCATAACCCCCTAACCCCAATGGGAAACCCTAACCAGAAACTAACCCTTACCATAACCCTAAACTTCTTCAAGGAGAAAACCCTAACCATAACCGCCTAACCCTAATGGGAAACCCTAACCCGAAACCCTAAACCTAACAGGAAACCATAACCCTAAACTTATTCTTCGAGGAGAAAACCCTAACCATAACCCTAAACAACTACTTCTTCAAGGGAGAAAACCCTACCATAACCCCCTAACCCCAATGGTAAACCCTAACCAGAAACTAACCCTTACCATAACCCTAAACTTATTCTTCAAGGAGAAAACCCCAACCATAACCACCTAACCCTAATGGGAAATCCTAACCCGAAACCCTAAACCTAACGGGAAACCATAACCCTAAATTTGTTCTTCAAGGGGAAAACCCTAACCCCAATGGAAACCCTAACTGTAAACCCTAAAAGGAAACCATAACCCTTACCATAACCCTAAACTTGTTCTTAAAGGGGAAAACCCCAACCATAACCCCCTAACCCCACTGGGAAACCCTAACCAGAAACTCTAACCCTTACCATAACCTTAAACTTATTCTTCAAGGAGAAAACCCTAACCATAACCACCTAACCCTAATGGGAAACCCTAACCGGAAACCATAAACCTTACCATAACCCTAAACTTGTTCTTAAAAAGGGGAAAACCTTAACCATAACCCCCCAACCCTAATGGGAAACCCTAACCTTAACCCTAGCCGGAAACCCTAACGGGAAACCATAAACCTTACCATAAACCTAAAAATTTGTTCTGCAAGGAGAAAACCCTAAACATAACCACCTAACCCTAACAGGAAACCCTAACCTTAACTTTCATACAACTATGTTTGATCAAGTCGGGGGTGAAGCTCAATGGTGGGGTCATCTGGTTGAAATCTAACATATAGGTCAAATTCCAATTATACTTTAGCTAACAGCAATGCTAGTGGTGTACTGGATTGGATCATGGGCTCATCATTAGGGGTATATAAATGGTCTATGAAGCATAGCAAGCAATTACAAGTTTTTTTAAATATTTTTTTTAGTGGTTTTTCATCGTTTGCTATCATTTTTAAGTTTTGTAATGTCAAAAATAGGGCCCGCGGTACCGCGTTTAGCCACGTTTTGCGTCTGAAACGTTGGAAATTTCGGCGTCTGAATTAATTTTTTTGCCTTCAAAGAAAAGCCTATAAAACGCAACTGCTTAAAAACGACATTAAACGAACCCGTGCACATGCACACATAAGATAACATTGGATGAGTTCAGGGGCAGCTGAAAAAAAAGCATCCAACTGCCTCTGAACGTCCGTTTACCAGCAGCCGTGTACATGAGGCCTTAGATGCAATGATTGGCTCACCGGTTTGGTTTTGGGCGTCCAGCTGTACGTCCTGCGGGACAGGCGGACGCGCGGAGCGGCGGCGGGGCAGCAGGTCAGGTGACACGCTGGTTTAGCACCATCCGGACTATCGGCTTCGGCCAGCGACCAGGCAGCAGCAATGGTGGCGAATACTTGAAGATCCGAAACCGACAAATCATCATCTTCACCGGCTGGAGGAAGGAAGAGCGGGATTCATTATCGACAGGTGAAGATACAAACACACCGCGCGTTCCCGTACACCAGAGACGCGTTTCATCATATCCACCCCCCCCACTCCCCCCTGGGGAGGATTCCTCCCGACACTTTCCTAGAGACACACAATACAATGAATCCCATGTACAGCATACAATACAATCTAAAACACAATGTAGCAATCTAAAGTATCGTTTTTTTAACCTGTTGTTGCCCAAGTAACACAGCAGCAGAAGAGTCTGCTTTAATGCTCACACGTCACATAAATACCGCACTTGTCGGCCGATGACCGCGCACTTCCAGCACAGAGACCGAACGGTCAAAGACAGCGCTTTGCCCAGCAGGACCAGCTTTGATCATGTGACCATGGTAATCGCCAATTACAGTGGTCACATGATCGCGCTGATCAAACCCACCCACGGGCCGGTTAAGAACTTTTTCAAAGGGACACCAGGGTGGGCAGGAAGGGGTTAACCAATGGTTGTACAATCTGCATAAAAGCAAACAAATCACAACTCCAGCCTGCTCTCCAGTCTTGCACAGGTGTACCGGGCCCTTTAAATCCTCCCTCTATCACCTCCAGGCTTGCAGTTATACCGGCCCTTTAAATCCTCCCTTCGGCTTCCCATCCAGACTTGCACAGGTGTACCGGCCCTTTAAATCCTCCCTCCATCCCTCACCTCCAGGTTTGCAGTTGTACCGGCCCTTTAAATTCTCCCCTCCAGACTTGCACGGGTGTATCGGTCCTTTAAATCCTCCCCCCGGCCTCCCCTCCAGACTTGCACAGATGGACCGCCCTTTAAATCCTCCCTCACCTTCAGTCTGGCAGTTGTACTGGCCCTTTAAATCCTCCCTCTATCCTCCCTTCCAGTCTTGCACAGGTGTACCGGGCCCTTTAAATCCTCCCTCCATCCCTCACCTTCAGTCTTGCAGTTGTATTGGCCCTTTAAATCCTCCCTCTATCGTCCCTTCCAGTCTTGCACAGGTGTACCGGCCCTTTAATCCTCCCTCCATCCCTCACCTTCAGTCATGCAGTTGTGCTGGCCCTTTAAATCCTCCCTCCGGCCTCCCCTCCAGACTTGCACAGATGTACTGGCCCTTTAAATCCTCCCTCCATCCCTCCCCTTCAGTCTTGCAGTTGTACTGGCCCTTTAAATCCTCCCTCTATCCTCCCTTCCAGTCTTGCACAGGTGTACCAGCCCTTTAAATCCTCTCTCACCTTCAGTCTTACAGTTGTACTGGCCCTTTAAATACTCTCTCCATCCCTCACCTTCAGTCTTGCACAGGTGTACCGGCTTCCCTCCTGGACTGGAATGGCTTCCTCTGATTTCACTGCACACTGTGAGCTTCTCACCATGTGCATTAGAAGCTGCAGCAAGTCAGATAGAGCCCCGCCTCATTTCCTGGCTGGAGGACGTCCAGCATCATCTAGCTCTTTCCAACCCAGTCCGACTATCCCTGGCCATGCCCCTTTGATCAGAGATAGGAC